>JACEFZ010021979.1:0-125052 GCA_014155875.1 Cepaea nemoralis | reverse complement strand
ATTACTGAATCTTACCATTTGAGCACCACTAGGGATCACATACAGAAGCAAACTCTATCAAATGTGGCAAGTATGGTGCATATTTATCTCAGAGATTTTTTTTTAAAAATAGTTTATTTGAGATTTGAGGTCAGATTCGTGAGAGAAATCTTACAAATGTGATGATTGTAGTTATCTTATATTCAAACTTATAGGACGATGTACTATACATACACATGGATAAGAGAGAAATATTACAAATGTGATGATTATGGTTTGTCATTTATTAGTGTTAGCCAGTGCATTTACAAAGTTGATAGCAAACAGAGTTAATAATGTCATGAGTCATGTGGGACTGGGTTCTTCTTCTTCTTCTTCTTATACTTATTCTTCTTCTTCTGCGTTCATCCGGAAAATTTTTTGGACGTGATTGCGTTGTGCCAGTTTACAGCAGAGCTGCGTTCTTGCACCATTAGGCTGACACATCTGACTTTTTCGGGTATTTGTTGACTGGGTTAACCTTCCTGGGGACTGGGTTCGATGCCAGGGCTCATGACCTGGGAAAGAGAGTGAAAGATTGGTTACCCATTTCTCTGTGCATTCAGTCCTATACATTGTGATGGCCCTATCACATCACAGACCTATAGCAGGAAACTGCTTGGGGACAATATTTACTA
This sequence comes from Cepaea nemoralis, assembly GCA_014155875.1. Classification (NCBI taxonomy): domain Eukaryota; kingdom Metazoa; phylum Mollusca; class Gastropoda; order Stylommatophora; family Helicidae; genus Cepaea; species Cepaea nemoralis. The sequence continues at coordinate 124,396 of JACEFZ010021979.1, read as the reverse complement.
GTGCTGGCCATGTGACCTGCCAGCTCCACATGAAAACACATGCTATACTTTCCTTGCTGTGTTCTACAACATGAAAACACATACTATACTTTCCTTGCTGTGTTCTACAACATGAAAACACATACTATACTTTCCTTGCTGTGTTCTACAACATGAAAACACATACTATACTTTCCTTGCTGTGTTCTACAACATGAAAACACATACTATACTTTCCTTGCTGTGTTCTACAACATGAAAACACATGCTATACTTTCCTTGCTGTGTTCTACAACATGAAAACACATACTATACTTTCCTTGCTGTGTTTACAACATGAAGACACATACTATACTTTCCTTGCTGTATTCTACAACATGAAAATTTGTATTAGCGGACAGGAAATGTGCTTCAAATAAAGCAAGTTTTACAAACAGTTTAAGCCATTTTGTAAAGTTACTCTGCTTTGTTTTATTCGTCACCCATAGAAATAAAAATAGGACTACAGCAAGGATGCATGATGTCCCTAAACCTCTTTAACTCATACACAGAAAGCCGGGAAGGTTAACCCGGTCAACAAATGCCCGCAGAAGTCGGATGTGTCGGCCTAACGGCGCAAGAACGCAGCTCTGCTGTAAACAGGCACAATGCAATCACATCCGAAAAAAAACTCCGGATGAACGAAGAAGAAGACATACACAGAAAGAATGTTTATACAAGTCAAACTGCCTGGACTTAACATCAATGGAAGAATCATAAACAACATTAGGCATGCTGATGATACAGTGTTACTAGCAGAAAGAGAGCAAGAGTTACAAAAGCTAGTGTAACAAGTAAACAGATATAGTGCAGAATGTGGCTTAGATATTAACATGTAAAAAAAAAAACGGAAACTTCGATTATTAGCAGTGGCAATGAGAGGCCATCAATTAGCAGCACAGCAAACGGGGAGACACTAGAACAAGTTACAAGTTTCTCCTATCTTGGACATGTAATAATGGAGGATGGCAGAAGTGAAACAGAAATCACAAAGAGAATAGGACTTGCCAACAGCATGAGATCAGTATTAACATCTAGAGAGCTTAACATAACTGCTTAACAAAAAAAGTTTTTTTGTATTAAAAATGAGAATTGTCAAATGGTATGTATATTCAATACTACTATATGGCGCAGAAGTGTAGACATTAAACTAACAATTAGAAAGCCGAATAGAAGCACTAGAGATGTGGATATACTGAAGAATACATAGTATTTCATGGGGAAAAAAACTGGGATTACAAAAGAGGGTTGATGAAAGAAATAAAATAGGCAAGTTATTTTTTATTTTTATTTTTTTTTGCGTATTTATTACATGACGTTGCAGTCAACATCAGCATTTTTCAGCTGCTGTTGATGTAATAGGCAAGGTTACGCTCAGTAATTTGCCATTGCTTTCTGAGTGACCGGCTCACATACCCCATAAGTTACCAATGCTGTGAGAACCACTACCAATTCTCGCACAGGTTACGCTACTCACGAGAATATACGGGATTACGGAGAAAGACGTTAACCCCTAGGCCAAGTAGACAGACCGCATTAAAAGACATACCACTCTTATAAAAACCATACTGGAGGGTAAGGTTGAAGGCAAGTAAGCAAGCTGTAGACAATGATACAAGTGGGCAGATAATATGAAAAGATGGACGAACAGCAACTTGACAGAATGTACAGTCAGTGCGAAGATCCATTGTAGCCAACCTTCATTGTAGAGACTAGTCCTGATTGATTGATTGAGTGGTGATACATGATCTAATGTCCCAGACAGATGCCAGAGTTATTTACTAAAGGTGTTGATATATGATCAATGGAATGTCGCTGTTCTATAACTGCCGGGGGGTGGGTGGGGGGGGGGGGATGGGCGCGGTGCTTTCTAAAGGAACAGAGAAAACACTAACTGAATACTAAACATTGAGTTCCATGTTAATTGACACATCATCCTTAGTGCATATCGAACCATTTGGGGGGGGGGGGGAGTGTGAAGAGAGGAAATTTATCCACCACCCCTCTTCCACCATGTCCAGCCAATCATTGCAACCTCAGCATTATGTATATAGTACAGAACATCTTTGGTAATAATAAAGAACACATAACCATCAGTCTGAATTTGCATCACCTAGTAGTGTTTAAAAGCCCCGAGATGGGATTGAAGATCACCAATCTGGCTAAACAGATGTACCCAGGCCATGTGTTGTATGTCCAAGAGAGTTTCAACGTGAATTTTACCAAATGAACTAAAATTGACTAGTGGGCCGGAATAAATGAAGTGTGTAATCGCAATTCGATTGCGAACAGACACTTCGTTTATTCGCAATTCGAATGCAAATAGACACTTCGTTTATTCACAGTTCGATTGTGAATAAACATTCCCCTTAAGGATGCGACAGCAAACTCACACTGGTATTTGCTATTCGACCTTCGACAGGAAACACCGGATCAGCTCCGATTATGAACCCATATATTTCCAAATCAGCATCAAGTCGTCTACGTCCTTTATTTAATATTTCCAACAGGCGTCACAGTGACATGCTAGCGCTTCTTGGATGAGGCAAAACCAGCTGCCGTGATTAAAACAGCTGCCCCAGACCTCGTCCAATAAATTTGCGAATGCTGCCACAACGTAGTAAAAGGTAACGTTCCCCTGACACCGAGCGAGAAGAGACGTCAGTGGTGGCACAAAAACAGCCTGAGAGCGCTCACGCATAAGAAACTATCAAGAAAATGAAACAATCTTGCAACAAGGTGGATTCATAGGCGCTTTACTAGGCCCCATACTAAAGGTGCTGAAAGTTGTCGTGGGTTTGTGTAATGGCCAAGAAAATGATCCTGATCGACCCTCCGCTGCTAGAAAATCAAAAACCGTATGCACCACCTGTCATACTAAATGATAGCCTGTGTGAATTGGACATCCAAGTGCAACAAGTACTGAAAAGTGAAGATCTACCACCATGGGAAAAAGCTAGAATGTATCAACAAACATTACAGCGGTATCTGAATCGACTTGATCAGTACAGACACAAACCCCCAAGGTATGATCGAAGCCTTGCTTATAATGAGCAATAGACCAGGTGATAACAAAGGCCAAGATGGGTTTGGCTGCGATGCGGGTGATGGCGGCAGCAAACTGTGAGCAGCACCATCTGTGTCTTCTATACTGAGGGGCTCGTCATGTCTGTTTTTGAGTATGCAATAGCAATCCTGACTCTCAGCCATAAACAGATAGAAAGGATACAGAATGAAGCTATGCGCATTATTCTTGGATGTACAAGAGATACAGCATGCAGGGCGATGCACTACCTTCTTGATTTTCCAACCATTGAAGACAGAATACAAGTTTGCAGAGTACGCGCCCACCCCAGAGTTAACGCAAACACACAACATCCACTGCATAGTGAAATTATGAAGGTGAAGGGCAGCAGTTTAAAAAGAGGACGGCCGTGGATGGGACAAGCTGAAGACATTCTTCAACAGGTATGTTCACTTGAGGACTTAGAACCTGGTGAGGAGTGGGTACAACAGCTGCTGTGGAGGCTGAAGTACAAGCGTTGATTTTCGAGAATTCGCTAGACTGTGATGCTGTCATCTACACAGATGGGTCGGTCGTCCGACATGTGAGAAGCTCATGCGCTTTCTTTATGGCTCGGGCCGGAGGGAGAATTGTGAAGGAGGACTCTGGTGCTTTCACTGAAACCACAAGTAGCCTGACTATGGAAGTCATGGCAGTAAGTAAAGCAATAACATGGCTCTTGACACAGACATTCACTAGGGCATGTTTCCTTAGCGACTCAATGAACATGATCAAGAGGATAGAGGTGGGGTGGATCCGAAGAGAATGGTTGCTGGAGCTGTCTCGGCTGGCAAAGATTAGTTTCATTTTCACGCCAGGGCATGCAGGAGTACAAGAAAATGAGCGGGCTGACAAGCTCGCAGGTGAGGCTATGGTGGGGGATGGACGTGCCGTGGACCAGGCTGACATTCTGAATGCTCTATGAGAAGTAAGACTTTTGCGTGAACCAAGTGATGACTGTGAATCTACAACCATGGTCAGACTGCGAGAACAGCAAATTAAAAGAGGGGTGGCCAAACAAGAACACTACGCAGGAAGCCAAAGAAGATTGATAAACCAACACAGAACTGGTGTCGTTAGCCACTACACGCTGTGGGATTTGCTGAGGAGGGGATCAGAGCACTTATGGACTGAATGGTTCGATGTGCAATGAGGATGATCTGTCGACTAACTAACTAACTAGCATATGAAAGCTGTTTAAACTTTTTTCTTGGTGTGAGTAAGTTGACATGGCTTCACTGCTATAAAGAAGAGCACTAAGGACACAGGCCTGATAGACGAGGACTTTTTTTTTGACAGTAAGCTTCCTGTTCTCCCAGACTCTTTGTTAACCTGTTCATTGTTGTGGCTGCCTTACCAATCCTGATGTTGATTTCCTGATCTAGGGATAATTTGCTACTTACCTCTGGTCCTAGATATGTAAAATGGTCTCCAGTTCAACGTCGTCAATAAAGATTGATGGTAATCCATGGGCACCTTGTGACATAATCTGCTTCTTTTTGCTAATTGTTAAACCAAATTCAGAACAAGCATTGGAGAATGCAGATAGTAGATGTTGTAATTCTTCCTCAGAGTGGGTCGTAATTGCAGCATTATCTGCAAACAGCAACTCTCAGATCAGCACCCTCCTAATGTTAGTCTTGGTCTTCAATCTCTGAGCATTGTAGAGTCCGCCATGTGAGCATGAGTGAATGTATATACCACAGTCCTGATCACAAAAGGCATATTTCAGTAGAAGTGAAAACTATATCCCAAAGTGGGTGGGAGCTACATTAAGTTTTACCACGCATTTATCACTTTAAGTTCTACCACAATTGTTTGTCACTTTGTACCACAAATATTTATTTCAGACAAGAAGGCACTGTTCCCTTTAATAACATGCCAATTTTGTGTATTCTCATAAATTGATTACACAACTAAAATAGCAAACTAGACAGCAATAATTTTAACATAGACTACCAGTGTGTATGTTATTTACACCAATATTCAGTAACTGTTTATTTGTTAGATTCAGCTTGCATCAGCTGTTTATCTGTTACACTTCATCTACATTTATCTGTTAGCACAGTTACATGCTAATAGTTCCTCATCTGTAACACAACAGTTTCAATAACAGTTCATCAATTATAATGTACTATCACATCTAATTTTAGTCTGTTACCTGTATATCTTGCTATTAACTAAGTATTTACTATGGTGTGTTTCAGAAATACATCCATCTTCAGAAAGTTATCCTTCCATCTTCATACAAGAGCATTCACAAATGGAAATGTATGGCAACATGGAACTTGTGAAACAAGAACTATCAGATGTACCTTGTGAGGAAAAACACCAGAGAGTCAGTCATGTGGTAGACATGACAGGATTGTGACATCATTCAAGAAATGGCAGGAGGCAGTAAAACAGAATTAAGATTGACTGAGAATAGTTATAAGGCAAAACTAGACCACAACAATTGTTGTCTGTCAGTGAATGTGTCTTCTACACCATACATATCTAATGTTTGTGATTCAGGTGTCAATGTAAATAGACACAAAAGAACAAATATATCACTGAAGCCTCACAAATGTGATGACTGTGGTGCTTCTTTCACTAGCTTTAGCAATCTGAAGTGCCACATAGAGAAGACATACAGGAGAGAAACCTTACAAGTGTGATCATTGTGGTGCATCTTTTAGTCAAGCTGGCAGTCTGAAGTAGCCATAAGAGAACACATACAGGAGAGAAACCTTACAAGTGTGATCATTGTGGTGCATCTTTTAGTCAAGCTGACCATCTGAGTAGCCATAAGAGAACACATACAGGAGAGAAACCTTACAAGTGTGATCATTGTGGTGCATCTTTTAGTCAAGCTGGCAGTCTGAAGAGCCATAAGAGAACACATACAGGAGAGAAACCTTACAAGTGTGATCATTGTGGTGCATCTTTTAGTCAAGCTGGCCATCTGAGTAGCCATAAGAGAACACATACAGGAGAGAAACCTTACAAGTGTGATCATTGTGGTGCATCTTTTAGCGACGCTGACAGCTGAGTATCCATAAGAGAACACATACAGGAGAGAAACCTTACAAGTGTGATGATTGTGGTGCATCTTTTAGTCAAGCTGAGCAATCTGAAGTAGTCATAAGAGAACACATACAGGAGAGAAACCGTACAAGTGTGATATTGCTGGTGCATCTTTTAGTGAAGCTGGACATCTGAGTAGTCATAAGAGAACACATACAGGAGAGAAACCTTACAAGTGTGATCATTGTGGTGCATCTTTTAGTCAAGCTGGCCAATCTGAGTAGCCATAAGAGAAAACATACAGGAGAGAAACCTTACAAGTGTGATCATTGTGGTGCATCTTTTAGTCATGCTGGCAGTCTGAAGAGCCACAAGAGAAGACATACAGGAGAGAAACCATACAAGTGTGATGATTGTGGTGCATCGTTTAATCATGCTAGCAGTCTGAGTAGTCATAATAGAACACATACAGGAGAGAAACCTTACTTGTATGATGATTGTGGTGCATCTTTTAGTGAAGCTAAGATTCTGAAAAACCATAAGAGAACACATACAGGAGAGAAACCATACAAGTGTGATCATTGTAGTGCATCTTTTAGTCGAGCTGAGAATCTGAGTAGCCATAAGAGAACACATACAGGAGAGAAACCGTACAAGTGTGATCATTGTGGTGCATCTTTTAGTCGAGCTGACAATCTGAGTAGCCATAAGAGAACACATACAGGAGAGAAACCATACAAGTGTGATCATTGTGGTGCATGGTTTAGTGATGCTAGCAGACTGAGTAGTCATAAGAGAACACATACAGGAGAGAAACCTTACAAGTGTGATGATTGTGGTGCATCTTTTAGTCGAGCTGACCATCTGAATCGCCATAAGAGAACACATACAGGAGTGAAACCTTAAACATGTGGTGACTGCTGCATCTTTAACTAAAGCTGGCTATCTGAAGAGCCATAAGAGAATATATGCAGGAGAGAAACGTTACAAGTTAAGATTGTAGTGCATCTTTTATTAATGTTGGCAGTCTGAATAACCACAAAAGAATATGACACATGCCTGGGTTCACTATCAGTAAGGTGAGTGTCCGTACAATTTAAACAAGTTCACGGGGTGAAAGGGCATTCCCGGAAAGGAAACATAAGAAGATAAACGGGAAAGGATGTGGGGGAGAGGGCTGCAAAGAAGGGTTAATAAGACAGTGAAAAACATTGACGGGGACAGTTGAGTGTTGGGAACCAACAGGAGAGGTTGGCAGTCCGGGAAATTGAAGGATAGCGGAGTTAAGGAGAGAACACCGTGCTGTGTTTTGTTGAGTGATAGAGAGTGCAGTGTTGGGACCCGACAAGTGTAGGTCAGGTGGTCTGCGAAAGTGAATGATAGGGGAGTTAGTGATAGAACTCTGCCCTGTGGGTTTTCAGTGACAGGAAGTCTGAGGCTAAGGATTAAAGACTGAGCCCGGTTATCAGCAGACATAGTGAATTGAAGCCTAGCCCTTGAGAGGGTCGGATAGTTAATGGAGGCTTAGATCCAGTGTGGGTTGGATCGAGTGAATTTGGTTCGGGAAGAGTGGCTAGTAGTACAACTGACTTGGTGGATGAGATTAAGTAGGCCTTGAGACGGCAGTGTTATGTGAGTTGTGATGAAGATATGATCTGAGAGAATTATTGTTCCTGGATTTATGTGTTGTGTGGTTCCGTGTTAATTCAGCATTAAATGGATATTGTGTGCGCAAACTCAATCTTGTTCACTGACTGGTTGATGTGTGTTGTAGTGGTGACTGGTGGTGTGAGACAGGTGGATAGCTCAGCTTCCACTCTGCAGTAATATAGAAGGAGCAGTATGACCTAGACAACGATCAATCTTAGTTTGGTACAAAAGAGTTTGTGTCAGAATACATTGAAGTGCCACAAGAAAACTCATACAGGAGAGAAACAATTTAATACATGTGGTGATTATAGAGCATCTTTTTCTTGAGCGCACCAACTTAATTGTCAGTTACAAAAGACATGAATAGTGGTATGTTTTTTGCACATATTTTGTTGAAATGTTTGGTAGCTGATTTACCACATGTGAATGCATACAGGAGAGAAATCTTACACGTGTGTTTTTGTAGTTCATCTCTTACTCATTTGAGATATCTGAATCGCTAGAAAAGAAAACATTCAAGAGAGAAAACTCAAGTGTGATAATTCTAAAATATCTTTAAATCAAATAGGTATTGTGTCTCAAGAGAAGATATACAAGAAAGAATCTGAATATGTGATGACTTGTGTATCTGTTACTCTAACATCCTAATTATCACTTGAGAAAATATATTTTACAAGTGTGATGTCTGTGGCAATATATTTTGTTGTTGATCAAACTAGGCAGATGGTATACCAAGAGAAAATGCAAAGGAGAGACAGATTACTTGTATGATGTTCATTTTCCATATATTATTCTCACAAACAGTTTGACCTTCCATGAGAGAACATGTTCTGGAAAAAAAGTATTTCAGGTGTAATGATTCCTTTACTGCATGCAACTGTCAATCACAATCACCACAAGAGAATACATGCAGGTGTGCAAACATACACATGTAATGGTTGTGTGCATCTTTAACTAACTATTACTGAATCTTACCATTTGAGCACCACTAGGGATGGCATACAGAAGCAAAATCTATCAAATGTGGCAAGTATGGTGCATATTTATCTCAGAGAGTTTTTTTTAAATAGTTTATTTGAGATTTGAGGTCAGATTCGTGAGAGAAATCTTACAAATGTGATGATTGTAGTTATCTTATATTCAGACTTTATAGGACGATGTACTATACACACACATGGATAAGAGAGAAATATTACAAATGTGATGATTATGGTTTGTCATTTATTAGTGTTAGCCAGCGCATTTGCAAAGTTGATAGCGATCTGAGTTAAGAATGTCATGAGTCATGTGGGACTGGGTTCTTCTTCTTATACTTATTCTTCTTCTGCGTTCATCCGGAAAGTTTTTTAGACGTGATTGTGTTGTGCCAGTTTACAGCAGAGCTGCGTTCTTGCACCATTAGGCTGACACATCAGACCTTTTTGGGTATTTGTTGACCGGGTTAACCTTCCTGGGGACTGGGTTCGATGCCAGGGCTCATGACCTGGGAAAGTGAGTGAAAAATTGGTTACCCATTTCTCTATATATTGTGATGGCTCTATCACATCACAGACCCATGGCAGGAAACTGCTTGGGGACAATATTTACTTGTGCTGGCCATGTGACCTGCCAGCTCCACATGAAAACACATACTATACTTTCCTTGCTGTGTTCTACAACATGAAAACACATGCTATACTTTCCTTGCTAACACATACTATACTTTCCTTGCTGTGTTCTACAACATGAAAACACATACTATACTTTCCTTGCTGTGTTCTACAACATGAAAACACATACTATACTTTCCTTGCTGTGTTCTACAACATGAAAACACATACTATACTTTCCTTGCTGTGTTTACAACATGAAGACAATACTATACTTTCCTTGCTGTGTTTACAACATGAAAATTTGTAATAGCGGACAGGAAATGTGCTTCAAGTAAAGCAAGCTTTACAAACAGTTGAAGCCATTTATTAAAGTTACTCTGCTTTGTTTTATTCTTCACCCATGGAAATAAAAATAGGAGTACAGCAAGGATGCATGATGTCCCTAAACCTCTTTAACCTCAAGAATGTTTAAACAAGTCAAACTGCCTGGACTTAACATCAATGGAAGAATCATAAACAACATTAGGCATGCTGATGATACAGTGTTACTAGCAGAAAGAGAGCAGGAGTTACAAAAGCTAATGTAACAAATAAACAGACATTGTGCTGAATGTGACATCCCCCCCCCCCCTTCCACAACAAAAACGCTAACTACGATAATTAGCAGTGGCAATAAGAGGCCGTCATTTAGCAGCACAAGCAAACGGGGAGACACTAGAACAAGTTACAAGTTTCTCCTATCTTGGACATGTAATAACGGAGGATGGCAGAAGTGAAACAGAAATCAAAAAGAGAGTAGGAATTGCCAACAGCATGAGATCAGTATTAACATCTAGAGAGCTTAACAAAAAAACTTTTTTTTGTATTAAAAATGAGAATTGTCAAATGTTATGTATATTCAACACTACTATATGGCGCAGAAGTGTAGACATTAAACTAACAATTAGAAAGCCGAATAGAAGCACTAGAGATGTGGATATACTGAAGAATACATAGTATTTCATGGGGGAAAAAACTGGGATTACAAAAGAGGGTTGATGAAAGAAATAAAATAGGCAAGTTATTTTTTATTTTTATTTTTTTTTGCGTATTTATTACATGACGTTGCAGTCAACATCAGCATTTTTCAGCTGCTGTTGATGTAATAGGCAAGGTTACGCTCAGTAATTTGCCATTGCTTTCTGAGTGACCGGCTCACATACCCCATAAGTTACCAATGCTGTGAGAACCACTACCAATTCTCGCACAGGTTACGCTACTCACGAGAATATACGGGATTACGGAGAAAGACGTTAACCCCTAGGCCAAGTAGACAGACCGCATTAAAAGACATACCACTCTTATAAAAACCATACTGGAGGGTAAGGTTGAAGGCAAGTAAGCAAGCTGTAGACAACTGATACAAGTGGGCAGATAATATGAAAAGATGGACGAACAGCAACTTGACAGAATGTACAGTCAGTGCGAAGATCCATTGTAGCCAACCTTCATTGTAGAGACTAGTCCTGATTGATTGATTGAGTGGTGATACATGATCTAATGTCCCAGACAGATGCCAGAGTTATTTACTAAAGGTGTTGATATATGATTCAATGGAATGTCGCTGTTCTATAACTGCCGGGGGGTGGGTGGGGGGGGGGGGATGGGCGCGGTGCTTTCTAAAGGAACAGAGAAAACACTAACTGAATACTAAACATTGAGTTCAATGTTAATTGACACATCATCCTTACTGCATATCGAACCATTCGGGGGGAGGTGAAGAGAGGAAATTTATCCACCACCCCCCTTCCACCATGCCCAGCCAATCATTGCAACCTCAGCATTATGTATATAGTACAGAACATCTTTGGTAATTATAAAGAACACAGAACCATCAGTCTGAATTTGCATTAACTAGTAGTGGTTAAAAAACCCTGAGATGGATTGAAGATCACCAATCTAGCTAAACAGATGTACCCAGGCCGTGTGTTGTATGTCCAAGATAGTTTTAACGTGAATTTTATGTGCCAAATGAACTAAATTTGACTAGTGAGCCAGAATAAACGAAGTGTGTAATCGTAATTCAATTGCGAACAGACACGTCGTTTATTCGCAATTCGAATGCAAATAGACACTTCGTTTATTTGCAGTTCGATTGCGAATAAACTCTCCCCTTAAGGACGCGACAGCGAACTCACACTGGTATTAGTTATTCGACCTTTGACAGGAAACACCGGATCAGCTCCGATTGCGAACCCATATATTTCCCGATCAGCATTAAGTTGATGACGTTGCCAAATAATATGTCCAACCGAGTTAAACGTTACAGTGACATACTATCGCTTCTTGGGTGAGGCGAAACCAGCTGCCGTGATTAAAACAGCCTCCCCAGACCTCGTCCAATAAATTTGCGAATGCAGCCACAACGTAGTAAAAGGTAATGTTCCCCTGACACCGTGCCAGAAGAGACGTCTGTGGTGGCACAAAAACAGCCTGAGAGTGCTCACACATGAGAAACTATCAAGAAAATTAAACAATCTTGCAACAAGATGGATTCATAGGCGCCTTACTAGGCCCCATACTAAAGGTGCTGAAAGTCGTCGTGGGTTTGTGTAATGGCCAAGAAAATGATCCTGATCGACCCTCCGCTGCTAGAAAATCAAAAACCGTATGCACCTGTCATACTAACTGATAGCCTGTGTGAATTGGGTTATCCGAGTGCAACAAGTACTGAAAAGTGAAGATCTACGACCACGGGAAAAAAGCCAGAGTGTATCAACAAACATTGCAGCAGTATCTGAATCGACTTGATCAATACAGACACAAACCCCCAAGGTTTGATTGAAGCCTTGCTTATAATGAGCACATAGACCAGGTGATAACAAAGGCCAAGCTGGGTTTGGCTGCGATGCGGGTGATGGCGGCAGCAAACTGTGAGCAGCACCATCTGTGTCTTCTATACGAGGGGCTCGTCATGTCTGTTTTTGAGTATGCAATAGCAATCCTGACTCTCAGCCATAAACAGATAGAAAGGATGGAAAGGATACAGAATGAAGCTATGCGCATTATTCTTGGATGTACAAGAGATACAGCATGCAGGGCGATGCGCTACCTTTTTGATTTTCCAACCATTGAAGACAGAATACAAGTTTGCAGAATACGCGCCCACCTCAGAGTTAACGCAAACACAGAACATCCACTGCATAGTGAAATTATGAAGGTGAAGGGCAGCAGTTTAAAAAGAGGACGGTCGTGGATGGGTCAAGCCGAAGACATTCTTCAACAGGTGTGTTCACTTGAGGACTTAGAACCTGGTGAGGAGTGGGTACAACAGCTGCTGTGGAGGCTGAAGTACAAGCGTTGATTTTCGAGAATTCGCTAGACGGTGATGCTGTCATCTACACAGATGGGTCGGTCGTCCGACATGTGAGAAGCACATGGGCCTTTATGGCTCGGGCCGGAGGGAGAATTGTGAAGGAGGACTCTGGTGCTTTCACTGAAACCACAAGTAGCCTGACTATGGAAGTCATGGCAGTAAGTAAAGCAATAACATGGCTCTTGACACAGACATTCACTAGGACATGTTTCCTTAGCGACTCAATGAACATGATCAAGAGGATAGAGGTGGGGTGGATCCGAAGAGAATGGTTGCTGGAGCTGTCTCGGCTGGCAAAGATTAGTTTCATTTTCACGCCAGGGCAGGCGGGAGTACAAGGAAATGAGCAGGCTGACAAGCTCACGTGTGAGGCTATGGTGGGGGGGGGGGGGGGGAGGGGGGGGGGTGGACGTGCCGTGGACCAGGCTGACATTCCGAATGCTCTATGAGAAGTAAGACTTTTGCGTGAACCAAGTGATGACTGAATCTACAACCATGGTCAGACTGCAAGAACAGCAAATTAAAAGAGGGGTGGCCAAACAAGAACACTACGCAGGAAGCCAAAGAAGATTGATAAACCAACACAGAACTGGTGTCGTTAGCCACTACACGCTGTGGGATTTGCTGAGGAGGGGATCCGAGCACTTATGGACTGAATGGTTCGATGTGCAATGAGGATGATCTGTCGACTAACTAACTAACTAGCATATGGAAGCTGTTTAAACCTTTTTCTTGGTGTGAGTAAGTTGGCCAGGCTTCACTGCTATAAAGAAGAGTACTAAGGACACAGGCTTGATAGACGAGGACTTTTGTTTTGACAGTAAGCTTCCTGTTCTCCCAGACTCTCTTTGTTAACCTGTTCATTGTTGTGGCTGCCTTACCAATCCTGATGTTGATTTCCTGATCTAGGGATAATTTGCTATTTACCTCTGATCCTAATTTTGTGAAATGGTCTCCTGTTTCCAGTTCAGCGTCATCAATAAAGATTGATGGTACCCCATGTGCACCTTGTGACATAATCTGTCTTCTTTTTGCTAATTGTTAAACCAGATTCAGAACAAGCATTGGAGAGTTCAGATAATAGACGTAATTCGTCCTTAGAGTGGTTCGTAATGGCAGCATTATCTGCAAACTGCAACTATCGTATAAGCACCTTCCTAATTTTCGCCTTAGCCTTCAATCTCTGAGCATCGTAGAGTCCGCCATCTGAGAATGAGTGAATGCATATACCACCATCCCGATCACGAAAGGCATATTTCAGTAGAAGTGAAAAGTATACCTCAAAGTGGGTGGGAGCTACATTAAGTTGTACCACGCGTTTATCACTTTAAGTTGTACCATGCATTTATCACTTTAAGTTGTACCACATGTTTCTCACTTTGTACCACAAATATTTGTTTCAGACAAGAAGGCAATGTTCCTTTAATAACATCCCAATTTTGTGTATTCTCATAAATTGCTTACACAACTAAAATAGCAAACTAGACAACAATAATTTTAACATAGACTACCAGTGTATATGTTATTTTACACCAATATTCAGTAACTGTTTATTTGTTAGATTCAGCTTGCATCAGCTGTTTATCTGTTACACTTCATCTACATTTATCTGTTAGCACAGTGGCATGCAATAGTTCCTCATCTGTAACACAATAGTTTCAATATCAGTTCATCAATTATAATGTACTATTACATCTAATTTTAGTCTGTTACCTGTATATCTTGCTTTTAACTAAGTATTTACTATGGTATGTTCAGAAAGACATCCATATTCAGAAAGTTATCCTTCCATCTTCATACAAGAGCATTCACAAATGGAAATGTATGGCAACATGGAACTTGTGAAACAAGAACTATCAGATGTACCTTGTGAGCAAAACACCAGAGAGTCAGTCATGTGGTAGACATGACAGGTTGTGACATCATTCAAGAAATGGCAGGAGGCAGTAAAACAGAATTAAGATTGACTGAGAATAGTTATAAGGCAGAACTAGACCACAACAATTGTTGTCTGTCAGTGGATGTGTCTTCTACACCATATATATCTAATGTTTGTGATGCAGGTGTCAATGTAAAGAGACACAAAAGAACAAATATATCACTGAAGCCTCACAAATGTGATGACTGTGGTGCTTTTTTTACTAGCTTTAGCAATGTGAAGTGCCACATAAGAAGACATATAGGAGAGAAACCTTACAAGTGTGATCATTGTGGTGCATCTTTTAGTCAAACTGGCAGTCTAAAGAGCCATAAGAGAACACATACAGGAGAGAAACCTTACAAGTGTGATCATTGCATTGCATCTTTTAGTCAAGCTGGCCATCTGAGTAAACATAAGAGAACACATACAGGAGAGAAACCTTACAAGTGTGATCATTGTGGTGCATCTTTTAGTCACGCTGACAGTCTGAAGAGCCATAAGAGAACACATACAGGAGAGAAACCTTACAAGTGTGATCATTGTGGTGCATCTTTTAGTCACACTGGCAGTCTGAAGAGCCATAAGAGAACACATACAGGAGAGAAACCTTACAAGTGTGATGGTTGTGGTGCATCTTTTAGTCGAGCTGGCCATCTGAGTAGCCATAAGAAAACACATACAGGAGAGAAACCTTACAAGTGTGATCATTGTGGTGCATCTTTTAGTCACACTGGCAGTCTGAAGAGCCATAAGAGAACACATACAGGAGAGAAACCTTACAAGTGTGATCATTGTGGTGCATCTTTTAGTCGAGCTTGCCATCTGAGTAGCCATAAGAGAACACATACAGGAGAGAAACCTTACAATTGTGATTGTGGTGCATCTTTTAGTGAAGCCGAACATCTGAGTAGTCATAAGAGAACACATACAGGAGATAAACCTTACAAGTGTGATCATTGTGGTGCATCTTTTAGTCAAGCTTTCCAACTGAGTAGCCATAAGAGAAAACATACAGGAGAGAAACCTTACAAGTGTGATCATTGTGGTGCATCTTTTAGTCATGCTGGCAGTCTGAAGAGCCATAAGAGAACACATACAGGAGAGAAACCACACAAGTGTGATCATTGCGGTGCATGTTTTAGCCACACTAGCGGTCTGAGTCATCATAAGAGAACACATACAGGAGAGAAACCTTACAAGTGTGATGATTGTGGTACAACTTTTAGTGAAGGTAAGAGTCTGAAAAACCATAAGAAAACACATATAGGAGAGAAATCTTACTTGTGGCGATGATTGTGGTGCACATTTTAGTCAAGCTGGCATTTTAGTCAAGTCTGAAGAACCATAAGATAACACATACAGTAGAGAAACCTTAAGCGTGTGGTGATGTTTGCATCTTTAACTAGTGTGTGATTTTCTTATTTTTTTTGCCTCAATATAAAATTCAATATCTCAGTAACCAACTAAGGGAAAATGATGAGATTTAGCATATAACCTTATCATTATGTCCACCCAACATAAAAAAATTTTTGTTCTGGAGATTGTACAGCAGATTTCAATGTTTGTTTATATGCGGTATGTAATTTAGGGTCCCCGCATTCATTCCATCATTTCAAGAGTATTACCGCTTCAGCAAGACACACCCCCGCTGTTTTTGAATTTTGTCTGCGCGGTTTTCGCTTTTGGCAGACTGAGGGAATTTATATGGGTTAGTTCAGATTTGTCGTCAAACTGTGGGTTCTTTCATGAAACGTGATTATATAAATAAACTAGCTGGCTCGGCCCGGCTCCTGGCGGGGATCTATCTATCTATCTATCTATCTATCTATCTATCTATCTATCTATCTATCTATCTATCTATCTATCTATCTATCTATCTATCTATCTAATCTATCTGTCTGCCTGCCTGCCTGCCGGCCGGCCGACCCACCCACCCACCGACCGACCCACCGATATCTATCTATCTATCTATCTATCTATCTATCTATCTATCTATCTATCTATCTATCTAACTATCTATCTATCTATCTATCTTTCTATCTATCTATCTATCTATCTATCTATCTATCTATCTATCTATCTATCTATCTATCTATCTATCTATCTATCTATCTATCTATCTATCTAATCTATCTATCTGCCTGCCGACCCACCCACCCACCGACTGAGCGACCGACCGACCGACCGATATCTATCTATCTATCTATCTATCTATCTATCTATCTATCTATCTATCTATCTATCTATCTATCTATCTATCTATCTATCTATCTATCTATCTATCTATCTAATCTATCTATCTATCTAATCTATCTATCTATCTATCTTACCTACCTGCCTGCCTGCCGGCCGACCGACCTACCTACCGATATCTATCTATCTATCTATCTATCTATCTATCTATCTATCTATCTATCTAATCTATCTATCTGCCTGCCTGCCGACCCACCCACCCACCGACTGACCGACCGACCTACCGATATCTATCTATCTATCTATCTATCTATCTATCTATCTATCTATCTATCTATCTATCTATCTATCTATCTATCTATCTATCTATCTATCTATCTATCTATCTATCTATCTAATCTATCTATCTGCCTGCCTGCCGACCCACCCACCCACCGACTGACCGACCGACCTACCGATATCTATCTATCTATCTATCTATCTATCTATCTATCTATCTATCTATCTATCTATCTATCTATCTATCTATCTATCTATCTAATCTATCTATCTATCTATCTATCTAATCTGTCTGCCTGCCGGCTGGTCGGCCGGCGGGCCGACCCACCCACCCACCCACCCACTCACCGACCGACCGACCTACCGACCCACAGACCGACCGACCGATAGATAGATATCTATCGATCTATCGATCTATCTATCTATCTATCTATCTATCTATCTGCCGGCCGGCCGGCCGACCCACCCACCCACCGACCTACCGATATCTATCTATCTATCTATCTATCTATCTATCTATCTATCTATCTATCTATCTATCTATCTATCTAATCTATCTGCCTGCCTGTCTGCCTGCTGACCCACCCATCCACCCACCCACCGACCGACCTACCGATATCTATCTATCTATCTATCTATCTATCTATCTATCTATCTATCTATCTATCTATCTATCTATCTATCTATCTATCTAATCTATCTGCCTGCCGACCCACCCACCCACCCCGACCGACCCACCGAAAGTCAGCCAGCCAGCCATCCACCCACCCACCCACCTACCTTTCTGCCTACCTACCTACCTTTTTGTCTGTCTGTCTGTCCGCGCTATTAAATATTGATAAAAGTTACTGGAAAAAACGTCAGGACCATGTGTTGAAAGAGGAAGAGGACTATTGGAGAAAGGATGGATTGAATTTTATGCAACCGAGAGCAATCATCAACCTACTGGAATCGTCCGACACAGATTAAGGTCTGAGCAGATCGCAGACCTTAATCTACGTACACACTTACTGGGATATTTTGTTCCAACTATTCAGACGAATTGCAGGCCCCAAACATTACAGCATCAGCATCAGCTGAAGAAACAAGAAGGAAATGAAAAATAAGGTAAGAAATATATTCCTTCTACTTTCCTGTTAATTTACAAATTATTTACCCCGTGCCTCTGTGAATTCTCTGTCTTTACTAGTATTACACATTGCACCCCTCTCGGGATTCTCCGTGGTGAAGTGGTCAAACCGTCTGACTCGGGCTCCGAAGGTTGTATGTTTGATTCCGGGCCGCGTCCTTCATTTTACGAGTGCATTTTTTCGGAGACTCCCGAGGGTCGTCGCTGGAGCTACGGAGTTCGTGCTTTGTGCGACGCTTTCCGCGCTGCGGAAAGAAACTGAGCCATATGGGATAAAAACCAGGTGCAATGCAGCCGACCCTGTCGATTTTAAGCTATTCTTTCATTGCACCCACTCCCATACGAATCCGGATACGCCTTTGTGTGTCATCAGAATTGGCAGGTCTCACATTACCGTAAAAATAACTTCGTTAGCGAGAAATCACTAGTTGTTCAGCAAAACATCAAAGGAATGTCGCCGCTTTCAATGATTTAAGTTGTTTTTGGACCTATCAAAGACATATTCCTTGGGTGGGGGTAAATATAAGAAGGCTGGAAAAATTTCATAACGATGCAACAGACAGTTTTCAAAATAATTGATCGTGAATGAAGGCATTCAAATGTGGACATACTATAGAATACATACAAGGGAGAAACCTTACAAGTGAAGATTATAGTGCATCTTTTATTAAGGTTGGCAGTCTGAAACGCCATAAGAGAATACATTGAAGTGCCACAAGAAAACTCATACAAGAGGGAAACAATTTATTATATATGGTGTCAGAATCTCACTCGCCAGCGCCTGTAAGGCGACGAACAAGGACGAGTGTGAACTAAACTAGCAGCAACTGCGCAGTAGCCAGAGGTCAGCGTGGCGCACGAAATACCCGAGAACTCAAAGCCGGGCTAACACGAAACGCCGGCTGGGAGCTCAGACGGCGGACAACTATGAGACTGGACAGACGTGGGAGAAAGTGGCTTGTATTTTCATGTATTATTCTATGCTTGAAGTATGAAAGCTTGTATGCTCTGTGGAGACTGAAAGTATGCCATTATATGCATTGATGATCTTGTAGAGTTGTACATACGTAACCGTAAATGAGAATGCCGCTAGTTTGTGAGCGCTGCATTATCTGAAGAATGTGATTAAATTGTGTTCAGTTATGTTACCATGTGTTTCGTACAATCATTCGTAGTGTATGATTGTGTTTCACCCCCTGTCATAAACACGAGCCATTATTAAGTTAAAAGTAAGATCATGACATATGGTGATTATGGAGCATCTTGTTCTTGAGCGCACCATCTTAATTATCAGTTACAAAAGACATTAATAGTGGCATGTTTTTATAACATAACATCCTAATTATCACTTGAGAAAACATATATTACACATGTGTTGTCTGTGGCATCATTTTTAACTAGGCATATGATATACCGCCGGCTTCCTGGCTTAGAGGTTAGCGACTTTTCTCCGTAATCGCGTATAATCTCGTAGGTAACGTGATGACGGTGAGAATCAGCGGTGGTTCGAATCGCATCTGTAACTTACGGGGTATGTGAGCCGGCCGCTCAGAAAGCAATGGCAAACTACTGAGCGTAATCTTGCCAAGAAATCAACAAACGGCTGAAAGATGCTGGTGTTGACAGCGATGTCCTGTAAAGGATATCCCCCCCCCCCCCCCAAAAAAAAAAATATGATATACCTAGGGAAAATGCAACAGAGAGGTAGATTACTAGTATGATGGTCATTGTTCATGTATTATTCTCACAAACAAATTGACCTTCCATGAGAGAACATGTTCTTGAAAAAATATTTCAGGTGTAATGATTCCTTTTTTTGCAGCTGGAATCTTTCCCATTGCAACATACACCTGTGAGACCTGGACACTTACTAAACAAGGTGAACAGCGCATAAATGTCCTTTGAATATAAATGTTATAGACGAGTTCTAAGAATATCTTGGGTAAAGAAAAGAAAAATGCATCCATACTTCAAGAGCTGAATATTGAAGAAGGTTGGCTATTAAAGACAATAAAACAAAGATAACTGAAGTATTTTGGTCACTTGAAACGTCACGAAAGTTTGGAGAGAACAGTAATGGAGGGGTATATGCCTGGAAAGAGAGGAAAGCCAAAGGGAAGATGGGTGCAGGATGTGGCGGATGATCTCCAGATGGGTGTATCGGATGCGGGATATCTTGCTTATGATCGAGAGATTTTTCTGGAAGTTTATTATGGGAGCTAGGTTCTGCAAAGGACATGCTACTGAATGAATGAATCACAATCACCAGAAGAGAATACATGCAGGTGTGCAAACATACACATGTAATGGTTGTGTGCATCTTTAACTAACTATTACTGAATCTTATCATTTGAGCACCACTAGGGATCGCACACATAAGAAAAACCTTTTAAATGTGACAATTATGGTGCATATTTATCTCAGAGAGATTTTTTTATTTTATTTGAGACTAACTGACCCGGCCCGGCTTCGCCCAGGTCCTGGCGGGGAGCATCTCATTTAATTCGTATAAGTAGTCATATAAGCTTCTGTTCCCGACTATGTCTGTCTGTCTGTCTGACCCGGCTACGCCCAGCCCCTGGTGGGGAGCATCTCATTTAATTCATATAAGTAGTCATATAAGCTCCCGTTCCCGACTATCTATCTATCTATCTATCTATCTATCTATCTATCTATCTATCTATCTATCTATCTATCTATCTATCTATCTATCTATCTATCTATCTATCTATCTGTCTGTCTGTCTGTCTATCTATCTATCTATCTATCTATCTATCTATCTATCTATCTATCTATCTATCTATCTATCTATCTATCTATCTATCTATCTATCTATCTATCTATCTATCTATCTATCTATCTATCTATCTATCTATCTATCTATGTGTGTGTGTGTGTGTGTGTGTGTGTGTTCGGCCCATTCCCGTTAAAAATATAGATAGAATAGAAGAATAGATAGATTGATAGTGGAAAATATGATTGGAAGAGATCTATCTAAAGTAAACTTACCAAGATATCACGAACAGCCAATAAATGGTGGGCGGTGGGTTCACTGCAGAGTACTGCAAACGATATGCAACTAACTTTCTCTCACAAAAATTACTTTTTTTTTTTTATACGAACGAATATCTACCGCAGGCCCGTCCTACATTCTGCCCTTCTTCTCTATTTCCTCTCATACATTCTTTCATTCAACATCTCTTATGAAGCAAAATCTTTGACAACAAAAGAATAAGCATTAAAATGCATGAAAAGTAACTCGTTGAGGAAATGTTTAACATGGGCATCATAAATACCCAACGTGGGTGTAACCCGCCATTCATATGAGATTGTTAAAAAAAATTAATGTGCTGTTGCAGAAAAATAAAAAGATGAGTTAGAAAATTTTCACTATTTAAATAGATGCATTATTTTTATGAAAACTTTGAAAATACCTTAAAGATTATATCATTATTTATTATAACTCATATGCCTGTAAATAACTGTAGACAAAGAGTTTATAAATCTTTGAAAACAATGCGACAATCTATATATAAAATATATAGCAATGTTATTAAAAGTTATGCCCCTTGAAAGAACTTTTCTTAAGTTAAGTCCCCTCGCTATATATATAAATGATACGATATTAAAATATTAAATTTTAGTACGTAAATAGCTGATTGTACACTAACAAACTATGACAGTTGGCTGAACGGGAATGAGAAGAAGACGTGCAGAAAATTTCATCTCAATCGGATGGACCGTTCGCGAACGTATAAAGAATGGACATACATACAGACATACATCGTCTTTTATAGATATAGATAAGATTTGTGAAAGACATCTTACAAATGTGATGCTTTTGGTTATCTTATATTCAGGCTTAGAAGATGATTACTATATACACGCATAGATACGAGAGAAACATTACAAATGTGATGATTGTGGTTGTTCATATATTAGTGTTAGCCAGTGCATTTGCATAGTTGATAGCGAACTGAGCTAATAATGTCATGAGTCATGTAGGACAGGGTTCGATACTAGGGCTCATGACCTGAGAAAGTGAGCGAAAAATTGGTTACCCATTTCTCTGTGCATTCAGTCCTATACATTGTGATGGCTCTATCACATCACAGATCCATGGCAGGAAACTGCTTGGGGACACTATTTAATAGTGCTGGCCATGTGACCTGCCAGCTCCACACGAAAACACATACTATACTTTCCTTGATGTGTTCTACAACATGAAAATTTGCATGTTATGATAGGAAATGTGCTTCTGATAAAGCATCATTTTACAAACAGTTGAAGCCATTTTTGAAAGTTACTCTGCTTTTTTTATTCGTCACCCATAGAAATAAAAAGAGCAGTACGTCAAGGATGCATGATGAACACAATCCCCTTTAACTTAGACACAGACAGAATTTTTAAACAAGTCGAACTGCCTGGACTTGACATCAATGGAAGAATCATTAACAGTATTATGCATGCTGATGATACAGTGTTACTAGCAGTAAGAGTACAAGAGTTACAAAAAAATAGTGGAACAAGTAAACAGACAAAGAATGTGGCTTAGATATTATCACCCAAACCAAAAAAAAACAAAAAACAAAAAAACACGAAAACTTAGATAATTAGCAGTGGAAAGGAGAGTGTCAACGTCTCAGTTATTACTCGTTGGCATGGGTGTGGCAGAGACAATAGATACATGCATACACAAAGGTGTCAAGGTGAAAATGCATGTAAAACTAATATTATTTATTTAACGCATACAGTCGCGTTAGCACATTGAATACATTCTATCAGGATGATACAATATAAATACAATTAAATACTCAGCCTCAAAATGGCATTCATGCTTTCGTAATGCAGTTCTGTCTCACACACAGCGCATCGGAAAATCACTGCCTCATTCGCTCAGCAGAGGCAAACTTTTCTGTCGGCAATCAGTACATTCTCTTGCCAAGCCACATGCATCCTTCCTCTATCACGGTCCTGTCCAGTCTGATCTCTCTAGCCCTCAGTCCTGTGGTCACGTGGTGTTTGACCCCGTGTGGTCCGCAATAATCGTGCTATGTCAGATGTCTCGGTATTCTGGCTGTCGTCCTGTCCTCACCCTGTCTGTTGTTGACTGGTGTCTCAGGTCATTCAGTGCAAGGTTGTACTGCTCAGGGACCTTGTCCTGTCCATGTCCTTATGTCCTGTCTGTAGATGGATACTCTAGTCCCGTCTATGTCCTATCCATGGCATACTTATATAATGTCATTGTCATATGTCCTCTTACAACTCCCAGGACGCTGATAGGTTTCCCCTCTCCCACCTTTTTGTGTCACTTATGTTTTACCCAGAAGTGACACAATACGTTATCTGTCTCTAATTAGTTTGTACTAATTTGTCAGTGGACTAATGGAGTTCGTAAGTTGTCATGGCATGAGTAGGTTTGGGTACCAACTTGTAGTTTGTAAAGGTTTGATATACCGTCGAACAACAGACAAACTGGTGTATAATCAGTTGTGGAATCTTGGTTAGTTGCTAAAGAGTCGACCTCTCTTGCCCATTTCACTACTGGGGACTGTTGCCGGACCAAGGTAACGTTGACTCACATCTTTGGTTTGACCCTCCAATTGCAACCCTCTCAGACACCCAAAATTGGTGTCACGGAACAAAGGTCTCTTTTTATGGAGACTCATCAAGGGTAATATTACTACCCCTGGTCCCCGTAAAATGGTTATACAACATTTACAAGATATATTCACTCACTGATGTACCCCTGTCTCACTTCCGCTTGTCGGTAGTGATCGTATGTAATATCAAGTGTTTCCCCTTTAAGAACTACTTGTGTCCCTTGTATGTGTATGTATAGGATGGTCTTCCGTTCTCTCCGATTAATTCTCTATATAATCGTGGATGTAATTTATATGTTTATGTAGTGTGTGTGTGTGTGATCTATTTGTAATAATTTGTGTGCAAATTACAAACATGTATGTATGTTTATAATCTGTGTAGTACTATTCTCTAAGTGTCCTCAGATTGGTTCTCACATCTCACAAATAATAGCATATTCATAATTTCTGAGATGGGTTACCGAGCTGTGATGCTTAGATACATTCCTAATGGTGTAATGTATTCGTAATGTTCACATATATAAAAATGAGACAAATCACATGTGTTGTAGGAAACGAATACAAAACATAACATTGAGGCATGAGTGCAAACATTTTGCACATTAGTTTACATCCTCTCAAATTTAATACATTTGTAATGTCTTACGTACATCTTTCATTCACACATTCACACCGCATGTTTATGTTAAAATATACATATAGTTAAGATTTTAAATATATCAAGTTAAGGTAATAAGTTATTATTTTAAGGTTATGGTTTACCTCTTTCTAATTTAACTTCTTCAAGTAACGCAAAATGTAACTGAAAAAATGCTTATAACTTGAAGCTTTTCCCGTAATTATTATCTCTGGTAATCATTTATGTACATTATATCTCAAATACTATTAATAATCTTAACTGACACAAAATGTTCATGTAACTTATTAACAACTGAATGTGATGTGTTTCTTATTGAAAGGAAAAATTGTTTTGTTTGATGAAAAGAAAGTTTTCAAATAAATAAATAACTAAATAAGTAACTAAATAAGTAATTAAATAACACTGTCATATTAGTCTATGATTTGGAAGATTAAATCATTACTTCTGTATCTGTCTTGTGAAACTTAAATAAAATATCACTATATAATTAAAAGAGAAGATGGGTGTAGGATGTGGCGGATGATCTCCAGATTGGTCTATCGGAAGCGGGGCATCTTGCTTATGATCGAGAGATTTTCCGGAAGGTTATGAGAGCGAGGTTCTGTAAAGGAATGAATGAATGAATGAATATAATTAAAATATCGTGATGAGCTTGGTGGATCTAGATGACTGGTGGATCTGAAGTCCCGGTAAGAAGATCTGCGATAATATTGTCAACTCCTCTTATATGGCGTATGGAAAATGAATAGTCTTGGAGTAGCAAGGCCCATCTAATGAATTCTATTGTTCTTTGGTTGTCCCTGCTGTATCAAAGTAATGGCAAGTTGTCGGACTCTACGAAGAAGTGCGTACCAGCGAGGTACTTTGATAATTTACTCACAGAATATACTAAAGCGAGACATTCAAGCTGTGCCACGCTATAGCGAGTCTAAGCTGGCGTTAACTTCCTGATTACATAAATGATTGGATGATCCATACCATTGTATCGTTGAAAAGGAACGCCCGAGATGGCATTGGTACTGGCGTCTGTCCTTAAAATAAAAGGAATTTCTTTGTTAGGTAATCGTAAGATAGGTTTGCTAGAAAAACATTTCTTTATCTGTAATATTGCATCTGCTAAACCAGCACTTTTTACAACAGATTTTGCTTTCGCCAATAGATTCGCAAAAGTACATGTTAACTCAACAAGATTTGGTATGAGTTTATCGTAAAAATTCAATATGGTAAAAAATACATTTCAGTTTCTACTGTAGACAAATGACTAAGAGGTCCGACCAATTTGACAGCAACTTTTTGAATATTTCAGAGGCCAGTCACATAGGTTGGACTTCTGTCAGAAGGTTCTGTACATTTCTCAATGAATTTTGACAAATTATATATGGCTGACAACATTTTATGTCTGCACACTATTTAGGCTAATAAAACCCGATGAAAACTCTGGCTTTAATTAGGATATCAAATTTAAATGGTGGTGCTGCCTGATTTCTGAATAATGTTGTCAGTATCACAGTTCGTTGATTCGTTAGTAGCAATGTGGCTATTGTTAACTGAAGTTGATGTGTACATAGTGCTGTCAATAATGTCATTAGTAGCAGAAGTGATAGGGTGATGTTATCAGTATGTAATGGTAAATTTATGTCTTTGACTATGTCTGTTCTATTATGTCCTTGGAGAAAATGTAATTGTGATCTGTGTTTGAGTAGGTGTCTTTCAGAAAGTGTTGTCTGTGTGTACGTAACCGTAGGGCATCTGAATCTAGTTATAACTGTAATGCATGAATTCTTTTATTTGCATACAGTTTGCGTGCGTCATTGCTTTCTTGTGATGTTACTTTAGTGATAGTACAAAGTTTCGTAGGTTTGTCACTGTCATTGACAATTTTTCCTGGTAACTTAGAATGATTCGATAGAGAAGAATTTGCTAATGCGCTCCCATGGAGTGTTTTGATAATATCTTGTGAATGGTCGTCTCCCTTGGATTTATAGGATGTCTTGGTTGTATTTGACAATTTGATTTTTGTTTCATAGCAGTCAGTTTTCTCACTGCAATATCTTTTGGATGATTTTGTCGTTTAGTCTGTTGTTTATTGACCATTTTCTCTAAATGAGCTTTGTAACCAGGGTTCTTATCGCACATTTGATATTACTCAGGTAACAGCTGGCAATATGTGCATGGTGTTAAGTTCGTCTTTGGTTTGGTTTTATAACTGAATGGTTTTTATTGTTTAACATTTACTGCTGCTACTATCTCATTTTGATTAGAGTTTAGAGTACAAATATCTCTGTTTGATGTGAAGTAAGCAGATCCTCTGCGTTCTAATTGTTCAATTTTTTCACAATCACTTTGTTGTAAGAACTTTGCAAATGGAGTCGGTATGGATGTTATAATTTTGTTCATTATCATCAGGTCTTTCAACTTGTAAAAACTTGTATTTGCTTTAGCTGCATTTATCCATTTATTAAAGGTATCCTTCTGATATGTAATCAATGAAGGTTTGGCTAGATTTCGGGCTTAATTTTGAGAATTGCATTTGGTAACCTAGAGTATCGAAAATGAAATGTTGCATGATACTTTGTCGAATATAGTCATAGTCTTTTCTCAGTTCTTAAGGTATGGTTTCAATGACTTTTAAGGGCTCTAAAGCGAGATTATGCACATATATCGTTGCCCAGTTTCCTTTGGAATTTCATTATATCTCATTTCTCTCATTTCTTCAGTCCAAGCTGAGATAGAATCACTAGCACAGAATGGTTTAACAATGCCCTGATACTTTTTAAAAGTTTTGTTCTTCTTTACTCTTTAATTTATTAGCTGAAATGTGTATCTGTTATTCAATTTCTAATTGCTTTAATTTAATCTCTGTGTCAGTTTCTAATTGCTTATTACATGCTGTTACCTCTAATTCCTTCTGTTTGATAGACGCTGTCAGCTCTAATTCTTTTAATTTGGCGGCTGAATCTAATTCTTTTTGTTTGGTAGCTGCTTCTGCTAATTCTGTCTGATGTTGGCCTTCTTATGCTCTTCTCTTTCTGAAATTTCTCTATATTTCGTTTCCGTCCATTGTGATAGTTTATCGCCAGTATATCCCAGTTCTTACCCACTTCAATACATTCTTTTAACGATGACATTTTGACAATTCTAATTTATAGTAATTTTGATCTGAACAAATTATTACTTCCCTTGGAAGTGGTAATGAACAATGTATAAATACGATTGTATGCACAAAAATAAAGTGCTAGTTTAGGAAGCAATTTACAAATAAAGTACTTATCTGGAATATGTGAATTGGGTCCAGCACCACCACTGATCTCAGTGCTGTTGTACACAATTTTTAAAATACCGGTAACCTTTGTTAAACATCATTGTACATCATCTGTTGTGGGGAAAAGAAAATAGTAGTATCGTGGGAGGTTATGTCAGTCAAGTGTCAATATTTAGAGGAAAGATATAATTTATAATTTTGGAGCGTGAGAAATGTGTGCAAGTTCTGTTGGTTATTTAAATTTCTGTCCAACTTATCGAATTATCGTAGTTGATAAGTTTAATGGCGTGTAAGCTTGTTAAGAATGTGACGTTATGTGCTGTAAATAATTCTTTTTACTTGGTTAACCCAAGAGCAGTCAAAAATATGTTAATCTACGTTAAACTGTCTTGGGGTTATCGCCAAAACGGATCAAGTCCCCCATTAATTCTCTGTCAACGTCTCAGTTATTACTCGTTGTCATAGGTGTGACAGGACAATAGATACATGCATACACAAAGGTGTCAAGGCGATAATGCATGTAAAACTAATATTATTTATTTAACACATACAGTCGCGTTAGCACATTGAATACATTCTATCAGGATGATAAAATATAAATACAATTAAATACTCAGCCACAAAAAGGTATTCATGCTTTCGCAATGCAGTTCTGTCTCACACACAGCGCGTCGGCAAATCACTGCCTTATTCGTTCAGCAGAGACAAGCGTTCATGTCGGCAATCAGTACATTTGCTCACCAAGGCACACGCATCCTTCCTCTATCACGGTCCTGTCCAGTCTGATCTATCTAGCCCTCAGTTCTGTGGTCACGTGGTGTTTGAAGCCAAGTAGTCCGCAATAATCTTGCTATGTCAGAAGTCTCGGTATTTTGGCTGTCGTCCTGTCCTCACCCCATCTGTTGATGGCTGGTGTCTCAGGTCATCCAGTGCAAGGTTGTACTGTTGCTCAGGGACCTTGTCCTGTCTATATCCTTATGTCCTATCTGTAGATGGATACTCTAGTCCCGTCTATGTCCTGTCCTTGTCATATGTCTTCTTTCAACTCCCAGGACGCTGACAGAGAGGCCATCAATTAGCAGCACAGTAAACGGTGAGACACTAGAGCAAGTTACAAGTTTCTCCTATGGCAGAAGTGAAACAGAAATCAAAAAGAGAATAGGAATTGCCAAAAATGCTTTCAACAGCATGAAATCAGCATTAACATCTAGAGACATTAACAATGTTATAAAAATGAGATTTTTAAAATGTTATGTATATCCAACACTACTATATGGCGTGGAAGTCTAGGCATTAATCTGACAGTTAGAAAGTCGAATAGAGGCACTAGAGATGTGTATATTCTGAAGAATATATAGTATTTTATGGAAATAAAAACTATTAAATAGAGAGGTTCTAGAAGAAAAACTGGGATTACAAAAGAGGGTTGATGAAAGAAATAAAACAGGCAAGTGAGATATTTTGGCGATGTTAAAATACTCTTATAAAAACCATGCTGGGGGGGGGGGGGTAAGGTTGAAGGCAAGTAAGCAAGATGTAGTCAACGATACAAGTGGGCAGATAGCATCAAAAGATGGACGAACAGCAACTTGATAGAATGTACAGTCAATGCGAAGATCCATTACAGCCAACCTTCATTGTAGAGACGACTCCTGATTGAGTGGTGATAGATGATCTAATGTCCGAGACAGATGACAGTTACTAAATTATTTACTTAACGTGTTGATATATGATTCAATGGAATGGCGCTGTTCTATAACCGCGTGGGGGGGGGGGGGGGGGGGGGGGGGGGTGGGCGGAGTGCTTTCTAAAGGAACAGAGAAAGCACTAAATGAATAGGAAGTATTGAGTTCAATGTTAATTGACACATCTTCCTTACTGCACATAGAACCATTCGGGGGAGGGGATGAAGAGAGGAATGTATCCACCACCCCTCTTCCACAATGTCAGCCAATCATCGCAACCTCAGCATTATGTATATAGTACAGAACCTGTTTGGTAAGAATAAAGAACACAGAACCATTAGTCTGAATTTGCATTACCCAGTAGTGTAAAAATGGCAAACAAGAATATGCTAAGATAAATAAAGAAAAAAAAAAGATAAATGTGTGAAGGCAAAAGAAAGTTGGTTAAACGAGCAGTGCCAAAAAAATAGAATTAAATTCCATTAATGATACAAAACATATGCACAGAGAAATCAGTGAGCTCACGGGAAGAAAAATAAAAATAAATACAGGGTGTTTGAAATCAAAAACAGGTAAGATATTATTGGAAGAAAGTGCTATAATGAGGAGGTGGAATGAGTATGTAAGAGAATTAAATGATGGAGAAAAAGAAGAATTAACAGAAGAAAGTATCTTAGAAGGTCTACCAATTCTAAAAGAAGTCACTGACACAGTAAAACGTATGATGAAAGGAAACATAACTTGGCCAGGTGAAATTACAATAGAAGTATTAGGAGAATTTGGAGGTTGATTGATTGACTGATTGATCTAGGAACCGACTTCACAGCATTCGGGGCATTCCCATAAGCGCTCCGTCCCCATCCTCAGCAGCCGCGAATAGTTCCAACACTAAGTACCAGTAGCACTCTGATTATATGTCCGTCTCGCCTTTCCTCTTAGCGTCGATCGTCGGCCAGATCCCCTCGTCACACCTCGCTGCCGCATTCTTGCCAGACCATGGCGATCCATTTGGTCCTCCGAGGTGTACACATGCTCCCACAAGGCCGAAACCACGTCTGCTTTGTCATGCATAAATATTCCACCAAGTTTTGCCGAGCCAGCCAGTCTGTCCGCCTGTTAATTCCCCAGCACATCAGCATGCCCCGGAGAAAAGATCCAGACGACGCTTGTCACCCGTGACTTCCGAAGCGAAGCAAGCCACTCTGCACGAAGCCTGCCTGTCCTCACCCTACTCAGCATGCTTTCTGAGTCAGTTACAATCACGATGTGTGTGTGTGTGTGTGTGTGTGTGTGTGTGTGTGTGTGTATGTGTGGTATTCTCAATCCAGCGGAAAGCTGCACTGACCGCCTCCACCTCCATTCTTAAGCTAGATGTTGTGGTATCATATGCCAGGCTCTCCTGCATCAAACGTCGACCATTAGCTTTTGCTAAGAACCCCCAGGCACTTCTCCTACCTCTCAACACCGTCCCATCTGTGTAGATAATCACATCACCCGAGCGAGCATTATCCTGAATTAGTTGCTGGATTTCCACTTCCGTGGCCCCTGCTGGCCATTCCCTGCACTCCCGGCTCAATGTGATTATAACTCTTCGCAAGTCTGACTGTTCCACTGGCACTCTGACCCACTCCTCTCCTATCCTAATGTTCTCCAAGGGGTACACCTGTCTGATCGTATCCTCCGCCTGAGCCATCCATGATTTCCCTCTTATCAGTCGCTGACCCTTAACGGCGTCCAGCGCCTCATGCAACGGGTGATCTGTGTCTGCAGCTACTTTGAGGTATGCCTTCGCCTGCGTCACCTTGAGCTTACCTGCAACAGTCGGCAAACCGAGGATGTAACGCATACACACAAGTGGGGTGTCTCTGGTGCATCCCAGAATGACTCGCATAGCTTCGTCTGTATGCGCTCTAATTTCACCAGCTGACTCTTTGAGACAGTGAGCAGTCCTAGTCCATAATCAATCACTGAGAGGATCAAGTGCTGGTATAGTGTGAAGAGCATTCTCAGCTCTGTGTCCATTGCAGCCATAGTTTTAAGTGCAATGAGTCCCTTTTGAGATCTTGTCACAACCGTCTCCACATGGTCATTGAATGACAGGCTCCTGTCAAATGTGATTCCCAGATACTTCATGATGAAGTATCTGAGAATTTGAAGAGATATATTAACCAAAATACTGAATGATATTTACAGCAGTGGATTCTTACCCAGTGATATGCTGAAATCTGTATTTATAGCTATACCAAAAAGACCAGGAGCAATTGAATGTGAAGATTTTTGTACAATTAACCTCATAAACCATATCACTAAACTTCTCCACCCATCATGTGCCATGCCCATAAGCGTGGGCGGTCATGTTTTGCCATCTCACTCGATCACCAGAGTCGTGGATCAGCTCCGTGTTTCTGTCTCGACCATGCCATGTGGCCAAGTCACCCAGGTATTTAATTCTTGGTATTCCCTTTAGTCTCCTCCCTTCGATCTTGCCAGTTGTCACCAAGTTCTCCAATTCATTTCTTCTCAAAACATGCACAAAAAGTTTGACTGTCTATATCTAATGTCTGTAATCAGTTTACGATCTTCATTTGTTTCTTGAAGGACGTGTTCATTGGTTTTTCTGTCTGTCCATGGTATTCTTTGCATTTTCCACAACCATCAGATATTTTTCAGCATGTCTGGTCATTGTCCACGCTTCACATCCATATAAAAGTATAGGTTCTATGTAGCACTTTAACACTCTTTTTCTTGTTTCAATTTATATCTTTATATTGGTCAGTATGGTTTTCATCTTGCAAAAGGCTAACTTCGCAATGGCAATTCTTGTTCTAATCTCTTCAAGGCATCTCCCATCAGATGTTATGATTGTTCCTAGATAGCTGTAGCCATTAACTTGTTTAAGAATATGCCCATTTACTTGTATATTACATCGTGGTATTTCTTCTTTCCTAGTGACGACCATAATCTGTGTCTTCTTACAATTCAATACTAACCCTAGTTGTTCACTGTGTGCAACAACCGCATCTACTAAATTTTGCAGGTCCTGTTTATTGTCTGCAATAAAGACTGTATCATCTGTAACAAGACCCCCGGGGCTTGGACAGGTATGTTACTATAGTTAATATCCCCAGCCTTTGCTCCGACCACCCCTGTAGGACTTTACATCTACAAGGCCCCACACAAGCCGGGCAGCTGATCTTCCTCTCCCCACCTATGGATTCCTACCCACAGGGGGCTCGGACAAGACAACAGTCATACTAGTACTCAAAGCCATGGCTAACAAAGTAAAATTTAATTTCTGAATACGTCAACTGAACTAAGAGAGGGATAGCTGAAAAGCCTGGATAGAAGACAATATATACACTTGCTGCTTGAGAACAGCGAGAAGATCTACAGATGATCAGTCATCATCATGGAGCATGTGACTTCAGTTCGTGCTGTTGTCCCGTCGTGGTTAACGACTCACCTGAGGAACCTCCAGTGCAAAGGAACTCCAGGTCGTTGCCTCTTCCAAAGTTCTCTCCTTCCACTGTGAGTAAGATCTCGGACTGGTCAGGTGTCTTATACTTGACTGACACTTCAACACTGTTCGCTGGTCATCCCTCGATGACAGAAGAAATCACAAGTTCTACTCTAATGATGACTAGTGGGCCGACCCTAGAGTTCTAGAAGTCCCCAACTGATGATAAGCACTGCTGCACAACACAGTCAAATATAAGAGCCTGGTTGCTCTTCGGATGATAAGTACTGCTGCACAACCCAATAGAATATCAGAGCCTGGTTGCTCTCTCGATGATAAGTACGGCCGCACAGTACAATAGAATATAAGAGCCTGTTTGTTCTTTGGCTTCTTAAGTTAATGAGATACACATCTCTGCAACGCATAACTGGAGTGTTGGCACCATGTATACCAAGTCACAAGTTACTATTTCAACATGTCAATGCAAGAATTCGACATAGTCACAATGTCACTTCTACACTGTTCTGTAGGCAACAACTGACTTCACAGATCACCAATGTCACACTCAAACACACCTAGGAAGGGGGTAGCTGTCACGAATTGGGAGCCTTTACTTCCCAGAACATTTTTCGGTTCACTGTTGATGGGCCATGTAGAGGATCAACAGACGAACAAAACTGTTTTCTCTATATTCAAGGCTATACTGTCTTGACGTAAGCTTGCAAAGCCTGCAAGTAAACAACCACCAGGAATGGCTTTCTATTTGGGAAGTTAATTTGACACCAGTACCGGCCACCCCCAGATCAGTTTCACAGTCTTATCAATCCAGCCAGACGGGAGGGCAGACTCAGGGGACTGAATAGTAATTAAAACCAACCAGGTATGACGCAAGCAAACCTGGTTTACCAACAGAGTGGTAAACTGGCTGTTGACCATGAGAACCTAATTGTTCCCTTGACATGACACCTTATAAGAATAGCTAGGAAATCGCCCAACCGCGATGGATGACCCCATCTGGTAGAGACTAGAGGCGCAAGGTGTGAAATCACTGATAAGACTCAGTGGGCTAATAATTGTCAGACCCACAGGTGTGATGGCCAATTGCAGTGTTAATTGCAATTACCGTCCGGTGGAGATAAGAAGAATTTATGATGGGAATGCCAAGGAGATAATACGGTCTGCTTGACTCAGCTTAAATAAGGGTCCCTAGCCTGTTTTATGTTAGATTAAGTTTGACTTCAGAACAGGTAGGCAGCCAGCTCAATGTTTGGTAGTCATATGTATGATTCTTATGTTGCTAGATTTAACTAGGAGAATTATTTCTTAGTAACTAGTCAGTCTATATCGGACATAGGTTATTTAAATAAATATCATTGTCTAAGTATACTTTTAGGTGTCTTGGTAGATGCTTGTCATTTCTTTGTAAACTATCCTAGTTGCCTTTTGGTGTGTGCATTTGTTGTACAGAATATAGTCAACTGACTATTTATTTAATTCTTACAACAGCAGGTGATTAAACCGGGCAGCTCAGCAAATATAGCTGGTCTGTGTGGTAACTTCAATTAGACTTGTTGTATATCTCATTTTGTAGCTATTCAATATTAGTACTCATTAATAATGCCTGATGCTATTATGTTGAGTATCATTAGATGTCCATCTTGAAGTAATATAATGTTTACGGATATGTTGGATGTATGTATGTGTAATTTCATAAACTAACTAGTGCATTATGCTATGATGCACATGAACAGTTCTGATAGCTGACTGGAGTCTGGTTCAAGTAATTCAGGTATTTACTTGGTTAATTAATTTAACTTGGTAATTGATCACAAAACGCAATCGTTTTAATCTCATTAAATATGCGGTTGACTTTGCATCGCTAATGAGAAACGGATCGATAACGTAGTTGAGAATCTAGGCCGATCTACACCTGCGCGTGTTGCGTTTGTTGACAAGCGTGTGTAGTTGCGGTAACTGCTTGAAATGTAGGCCTGCGATATTGGCGTATTGTGTTCAACTATTATTTACCATGTGTGGCAAATCGTTGCATATACTATGTTGCTGTTCTAGAATAGGACACCGTTACTAGTGTATGATATGAACCTAACTTATGTCAGTCAGCAGCTGAGGCTAGAAGAACTGTTGAATAGCCAGGTAAGTTGTTAGATGGAGTTTCAGTCAGTGATGTGCTTAGCTATTAAGTAAAGAGAGCACTTAATGCTTAACCACATGGAATGATGTAACTATTGTGTGTTAACGTAATAGTGAATTCATTTGATGGAACTGTGGAATTCTGTGAGAAGGTAAGTTCTTCATTGATATATATATATATATATATATATATATATATATATATATATATATATATATATATATATATATATATATATATATATATATATATATATATATATATGATGTGTCATGATGTATATATATTAGGTCATGTTATGTGATACTTCTAGGAGCGATACCGAACGCCGAGTGGTTCGACGCGTGATAACAATGCGTTACCGTCGCGATGTAAACATGCGTTCTTAATTCTTTTCTTTCCTGTCCTGTTCTTTCATGCTTACATAAGTGCGAGTCAGTGCTGATGTGATAGAAGTATGGAAGGACAAAAGGAGGTTGAAAGAGGCACGGGGACAAATGGGATATGGGGATTGAGAGAAAGTTATGAAAGTATGAGACTGGCGAACCAGGCCAGCCGTGAAGTTCGGCCAGGCCAAGGCTAATCCACTTGGAAGGTCAGAACTGGTGCAGAACCCTTGGAACATGTGGGGAACATGTTGGCCAAGAGGACTTCTTGACTCTAGGGAAGAGTCTAATAAGAAGAGTTTCTCTATAGGGTGGACAGGATGTTCCACCAGCGAAATAAAGTGTACATACGTTATGGGGTCATGTATTATTGCTATATCCCGAGTGATGGTACATTGATCGTTATTATATTGACTATTGAATGTATAATGTAAGGTTGGGGTCCAGTGATGCCTCACCTTAATGTTTAGTTCTGTTAACTCTAGAACTAGGATAGCTATTGACGTTAGCGACAACTGGTAGATGAATAGGGATATGTGAGACGTACGTTCAGACTCGTCATTCTTGTTACTTACTCTGTTTGACGGGCTGTTCTTTGAGGCCATCTGACATTGACGGATACCCATGCTTTACTACTCTCCACAGAGAGATGTTGCTCTAGTTAGTTGAATAACTAGGTAGCCTGACTGAGGGTTGAGTAGTCAATGATTTGATGCATGTGGACCAATGTTTGGGGCCGACTACTCTCACCGATCGCTCTTCCTTTCAGGAGTTGCCTGTTGAGGAACCAGCCTACTACCATTGTTGTTTGCCTGAAACCACTTCGTGTACCATAGCGAATGGTAGAGAAGCTACTTACCACGCCTGACTAAACCACATCATACGAAAGGGTGAATCTTCCTGACCGAATGAGTCTCACCAAGTTGATGCCAGTGCCCTGAAATTGCACATGTGGGACGTGATGGTTTGTTTCTTTTCTGACAGTTTGAAGATGCTCTATTTCAGCAATGAAATGTTCAGCAACCTGAGCAATCACGCTCAACTGTAAGAGACAATTGACTTTCTACGGAATGATGTTGCTATGTTCACCCAGTGAGATATATCAAGGTGGGATAATCTCAGCTCTGGGAGCTCATCAAGTCCAAGTCTTTTGTTGATCCGCCTAAACGTCGGAAACTTACAGCAGAGAGTAGCACATAACCTTGTGTGTTCCTACGTCAGCACTAGTGGCAGGTCATGATGAGACCTACACCAGCTTACGTATTGTAACTAAAGTGTTAACAGGTATATAGGACAACTAATTATTGTCCCAATGAACATTGTTGCCGTTAATTGTGAAATAGAGGCTTAATCAAAGTGTGTAACTCTAGAGTTTACGAACTGTGAAATGGTTTTCTCAGATGACTCTTGTGAACTCGCAGCAGAACTATACTATTACCCAACCAGGGGTACGTGATATTATTCAGGGACCATTAGATTGGTCATTGGCTACAGACATTTATTGAAGTAGTTAGTAACTGGGGTCACCTCAAGGAGGTGGGTCTCCCAGCCAGGCTGTCTACAGAGAACTGTTTAGTGCCTTTAACAGTGACTCATTAGGAAGTGATGGAGTGCAGTTCATCCAGTTGAGTGAAGTCCAAGTGGTTAACTCCTCTTGTTGTCGATCCAAGCTCTGGGGACGGAGTGGTCTCCAAGGTTCTAGTCATCTCACTGGAAGGAAGCCGGGTGAGTGGCGGACCGACTGGACGGGACATCTGCATCCAATCTACTTCTCAGCCTAATGATGATTCGAGCCATATCTCTGATTCTGTCTCTACTCTATCCTCTACTTTTGTAAATAGAATTATTCTATCAGGGTGTTCAATTCAGTTCTATATTCTCAAGGGTAGAATCAACTTTGTCTATGTTGACTTACTCTTTGTACAATTATTGAGTGTGGTCTCGGACGATGCCTCATTGTTCATTGTCCCAAGGGAGTAGGTAGATAGTGGGGGTCTAGAATCTGGAGGGGCTTGTAGACAGAATTAACTAATACGAGGTCAACAGCAGAGTAAACAGTGTATCTACCTGTCCAACCCCTGGGGTTAGAATACACGGGAGTGCTAGAGACACCTCGGGTGTGGATAACTCTCAGTACCCGAGGCGGTCTTGTCACACTCCAGAATAGAGTGGGGGATCGTCCGGGATTATTCCAGAGTCCTGGAAGATCTCTGTGTGTTGTATGAACCTCTCGTAGGGATACTGACTTAGTCTATATCCTCTACTATCAGTCTACATAAGATTCTACTACTTCTACCTATCTCATATCTGTCTAACGGACATTTGTGTTGTGGTGTTTAGTTAATACTATTAGTTAGATATTAATTGTATTGCTTGACACACACATACACCTAGGTAACCACATCTCATAGTCAACATGTCTACCCAAGAGTTAGACTTGGCCAAAGTTCAGGCAACTGGACATAAGTTAGGTCTAGAGGGTGATGCATTGAAATCCTATGTGCAAGAGGTGGAAAGAAATTTTCGCCAAGAGGAAAGGGAGAGGAGGAGAGCAGAACGAGAACTTGAAGCTAGTAAAGTGGCTTTAGAGGAAAAGAAGATAGTTGCTGACCGCGAGATGAAACGGCTTGAGTTGGAAGCTGACAGAGAGAAACGTGACCACGAGTATCGAATGAAGCTACTTGAGGCACAAGCTCCTGCTACTGGTGTAACTGAGGGAGCTGTGGGAGGAGGTGTACCTCCTGGCTCAGAGTCAACCAGTAGACGTGACTATCAGGCTATGAAGTGGCCTTTACAGCCGTTAGAACCCGAGAAAGAACGGATAGACCAGTACTTAGAGAAGTACGAAGCTATGTCTATTGCAATGGGGTTAGACAAACAAAAATGGTGTTTGAAACTCTCCCAGGGACTTCGAGGCGCCGGTTACGAAGTCTATGCACGCTTGCCACCGGGTTTGCAGAATGATTACCCGGCATTAAAAGCGGCTCTCTTGAAGAGATTTGAAATCACAGCGCACTCGTACCGACGGAAGTTTAGAACTTCGAAGCGGGAACCTGGTGAATTGTTTTCAGCATACAGTGTGAGATTGAACTCATACCTTCTTAAATGGATGGCCTTGGCCGGATTTAAAGAGGAGTATGAAAATTTGCGTGAGTTGATGGTTGTAGATCAGATGCGAATGCAAATGTCGAAACCCTTGCGAAACTTCTTAGGTGAGAATGGGGCTGAGAGATTGGATATAGTCACCAAGTTAGCTGAAAGATATGTTGAAGTCTATGGCGAGACTGGAGACACCAGTCCAACAGATCCGAGATCGAAAGATAAGGATCAAGGTAAGTCAAGTAAGGCATCAAAGAAGGCCAAAGGTTCTAGTGAACCGACGAAACAGGTAAACTCTTTAGAGAAGACCTCTAACGTCAACCCAGGTAAGAATAGCCCACCTAGCTCTCCAAAGAGGAAGTGGAGTGAACGGTGGTGCAAATTCTGCAAGTCCAGCACCCACAATACGAGTGAGTGCAAGAGTAAGCCAAAGGACTTACACTTTGCTTGTCTTGCAGAGGTTAGGGATAGACCATGCAGGAAAGTGAAGTCGGTTGATGGGAATTCTGAACCTAAGAGACCTCCAGTGGTTGAGAGAGTGGAAGTGAACGGGCAACAGGTGATGTGCCTCTATGACACAGGATTGCAATTTCCTGATGTAATTGCATCCCACCTGACAGGCCCAGAGCAACTCACCGGGGAGATAACGGAGATACAGCCAGCCAGTAAGAGTGCGGTAGCGTTACGTTGCCCGATTGCCAATGTGGAGATTCGGAGCAAGTACGTTACTGGATCCATTCAGGCGGCAGTAGTACCGGATCCTATCTATCCCTTGATCCTTGGCCGGAAGTACGTGTTTTTGGGCGAACCCAAGCACCCTAGCAACCATAAGTCTAGGCAGGTCAGATCTACAGAGGAAGAGGGTCTAGAAAAGGTAAGTCTCCGGAAACCTCCGCCGGATGTGATGAGTACTGCTCGGAGCAAGGATGCGACGATGTGTCCTTGTTCAAACAGGTTGTCCAACGGTATGAACCCGTTAAATCAGGGTAAGTTCAACTCTGAAAACCGGTCGCAGTTAATTCAGACCGGAGCAGAGAAGTGGCAGTGGGAACGTAAGTTGGTTCCTGAGAGCTTTAGAGCTAATCTGCTGCGAACGGTACATGTCAGGTCCCCAACCGGACATCTGACTGTAGGGGCAACCACTAAGTGTCTTTCCCGGTACTATTGGTGGCCGGGAATGACAGGCGACGTGCGCAGATATATCAGGTCTTGTCCTGAGTGCCGTAAATGCACACCTGAGAAACGGACGAAGACGAAGATATCCTTCGCGGTTGGAGACCGAGTTCTAGTACTACTCCCAATCGAGGGGAACGAATTCGAAATCGGGTGGCAGGGCCCATTCCTAGTGGATAAAGTGGGGCTCCACAAGCACTATGGAGTGGCGATCCTGGGAAAGTCTGCTACTTTCCATTCCACTCTCCTCATGCGCCATGAGGGGAAGCCCGATGATAAGTCTGCACACCCAAGG
The DNA here is from genome assembly GCA_014155875.1 of Cepaea nemoralis. Taxonomy (NCBI): domain Eukaryota; kingdom Metazoa; phylum Mollusca; class Gastropoda; order Stylommatophora; family Helicidae; genus Cepaea; species Cepaea nemoralis. The sequence goes on along the minus strand of JACEFZ010021979.1, from coordinate 84,437 downwards.
GCGCAAAGTTTCGCTGAGAACGCGGTTCGGGGTTCAGGTCAGGTAGCGGAAAGCCTGTCACACCATAGGCAGTCCTATATGTATGTGCAGGTACCTTCTTCGGTTCAGCCCGGTGATCGGGGGAACATGACCGGCCAAAAGAACACCCGCAGTGCTAGCTACACTGAGAACCGTGGTCGGAAGAGGTGGGTTGTGTCTGAACGTACACAGACCTCTGGTTCCTCAAACCGACCGACTGCAGTCCAGCTGGGTCCTCGAAAGGGGAAGCTGGAGTTGCAGAAGTCCAGTAAACTCTGGCAGGAGCGATCGTTAAATCAGATCGAGACGGGAGCTCTGGTCCGCAAGATACTGCGAGATGCCCGATCGCAGTAGCGGAGTAGGCGTTGATCACCCGTGATACTTAATAACTTGTCACCCCACCAAAGGTGGTAAAAGTATCCTATGAAATATTGTCGGGTTAGACTTCCTCACCCGCCATCCGGTCTCTAAGAGAGAAGATGGAACGACATAGACAGCTTCTGCGAAGAAGTGGAACGACGGGGTCGATCATCTTATTTCACTACCAAACAAAAACTGGGCTGTGACCAAACAGAAATTTATTGCAGAAAATTGTAACTAGGGGTGTGTTACAATAATGCTTTTAAAATGGTAGCAGATCTATTGTATTACATATCAAATTAAAGAGGATTGAACAAGGAACATGACAGTGTTAATAATTAATTGATAGGTGACAAATATTATGACAATAATGAGAGGTTTAATAATAACAACTGAAATTAAAGAGGTAAAAATTATTTTAAAAACTGCACTTATAAGGTGTTTTCTACACTCCTATACTGCTAATCATGTTTAATTTACTTAATAATCAAACAAACACCACTTGTCTTCAAGAATATAAACAGTATTGCTCATTAAAATAACCCAAAAAGAAGTTTTGGTGCATATTCTGAACCATGTATTTTTCACAAAAAATGACAAAAAATAATGGCCGAAATCTGGAAGTTGGTGTATGTCACAATAATGTTATGAAAATGGTTTAAATTGTAGCAGAAATGTTGTATTATATATCAAAATAAAGGGGATTGCACAAGGAATATGTTGGTAGGAGAATTTTTGCTTTAGGTTGTAAATATACTAAAAATAATAATATAATTTGTAAAAAAATTGGACAAAAGGAGGTAAAAATAATGTAAACATTGCACGTATAATGTGTTTTCTACACTTCTATACTGCTAATCATGTTTAATTTACTGATTAATCAAACAAACACCACTTGTCTTCAAGTATATAAACAGTATTGCTCATTAAAATCACCCAAAAGTTTTGGCGCATATTCTGAACCATGTCTTGTTCACAAAAATGAAAAAAAAAAAACTTATGGCCGAAATCTGGAAGTTGGTGTATGTCACAATAATGTTATGAAAATGGTTAAAATTGTAGCAGAAATGTTTTATTATATATCAAAATAAAGGTGATTGCACAAGGAATATGTTGGTAGGGGAATTTGTGCTTTAGGTTGTAAATATAATAAAAATAATAATATAATTTGTAAAATAATTGGACAAAAGGAGGTAAAATAATGTAAACATTGCACTTACCAAGGGCGCGTTGTTATCCAATATCCTGATCACTGCTAATCCTGTTGAATTTACTGAACAAACAACACTTTTCTAAACTATAAATACAATTGCTCCCAATCAATCATCCGAAAAGAAGTTCTGCCGCAGATTCTGAATCATGTATTTTTCTTTTTTCAGACAAAAATTAGGAAAACACTTGGCAGATTTACATTTAATTGTCATGTCTGTTTGTTTTTATTTACTATATGTGGCAGTCTATTTGTGATAGGCTGCAAAGCAAACTTTGGCGCACAAGTGTGGTCTATTAGTGCAGCCGGAGCAAACAAAAGATGATATGTGTCGTTTAGTTCGAGTGCTGCAAAAAACACAGTCTCTATTGACACCGACAAATTCTATCAAATGCTTGGCTCATGTAGCTCTTTCGACATAATTTCCTGCAATAGACTGAAATTCTTCGGCAGGCAGAGTGTCAAACTTTCAGGAATACTCTGAGCTGCTTCGCGATGAGCACTTTCCTTTACTTGAAATCCTTCAATGACAATTTTTTTTCCTCCTTTCTCTGTTTGCCATATGGAATGTAGGATGTGAGCATTGATCTGTGCAATTTCAAAGATCCAGTAGTAGATCTTCTTCCACCACTTAATGGTTTTCCTATCATGGATATTATAATATCCAACCATTTGGTCCATTCTGTCGCAGCCATTCATCGCCATGTTATATTCATGGAGATCATCTTCGGCTTGCTTTGCGGTTTTCGCAATCCGCTCTCAACAGTTCTAACTACAGACTTGGTAGAGACAACAATGCATGTTTTTTTTTTTTTTAAAGCTTTTTTTTAGCCCTTCCACCAAATAATCATTTCATCAATGGACACATTTTCAAATGGGTAAAATGCTTCCTGGAATTTCTTCAGAATCATGTCAACAAGAGGATCATTTTTTTGCCTCTGGTTCACATACGTGAAACATGGTGTGATAAATATATTCTAATCAATTACCGAGAAACGTAGTGGCAGTGGCATACCAAGGAGTATATAAATGTGCACTTGTACACCAGTAGTCTTTGATACATGGTCTTGGATCAAGTCCCATAGCAATAATGACAGACGTAAACTTCAGCCATTCGTGCTTCGTTGTCAGACACTCAGCTGTTGAAGAACATTCACTGGTTTTGTTTATCACCACGTGCTAAAACTTTAGACGCAACTAAAACTTCTTTCTAAATATTCACTGATATCGGAATCACTATTATTTAAAACAGTTATAAACAATAATCTAGCTTGATCTCAAGTCATACTACGTGGACGCAAACTGGTGGGCGTTTCCATTGTGAAAAACCAAAATAAACAAATTTAAAACTGAAAATACACAAAAATTCAATGCTAACTAATGTTTGACGACTCAATCATGACGTAGCTATATTTCTGCTGTGCGACTTTTCAGTTTACTGTAACTTAAAATTCCGAAATGGAGCAGAAATGAATCAAATAAACCACTAATAATTTTGTGGCAATAAAAGTACCAATTGCCATCACAGCGGATCCATTGTGTCACCAGATGGGCTCGCGGTAGCGAAAGAGTTAAAGTGGGGGCCTCTGTGACGAAACGACGCTTCGTCTGTCTTTTGTCTATTAGGTTTCGGCTAGATTCGGCGTTTCATCAGGGACTTTCCCGGTTATTTATAGCCTGGGGGAAGTCGATGGGATTTTCCGTCTAGAATCTTCTCGAAGCACCTGGATTTGAGTGACCAGAGTGGCTGGGTGCTCCATCAAATTCTCGTGCAGAAGAATCTGGAAATTCTAGTACGTGGAATGAATGTTGTCCGTGAAGTTGACTTGCAACAAGAAGCACTCGTTTCTCGTGCGCTTCGGTACGCACGTAGGGAGAAATGCGGCTGGAAGTGTCATTCACTTTCTACCTCTCAAGGCGTGAGGACGCATGGCTCTGTTAGGCCAATTGTATAGCGTCTCACCCCAACCAAGTTGCAGCTGACTGTTATCACATTACGGCATGCTTGCCCATGAACAGTTCTGATAGCTGACTGGAGTCTGGTTCAAGTAATTCAGGTATTTACTTGGTTAATTAATTTAACTTTGTAATTGATCACAAAACGCAATCGTTTTAATCTCATTAAATATGCGGTTGTCTTTGCATCGCTAATGAGAAACCGATCGATAACGTAGTTGAGAATCTAGGCCGATCTACACCTGCGCGTGTCGCGTTTGTTGACAAGCGTGTGTAGTTGCGGTAACTGCTTGAAATGTAGGCCTGCGATATTGGCGTATTGTGTTCAACTGTTATTTACCATGTGTTGCAAATCGTTGCATATACTATGTTGCTGTTCTAGAATAGGGCACAGTTACTAGTGTATGATAGGAACCTAACTTATGTCAGTCAGTAGCTGAGGCTAGAAGAACTGTTGGATAGCCAGGTAAGTTGTTAGTTGGAGAATTCAGTGATGTGCTTAGCTATTAAGTAAAGAGAGCACTTAATGCTTAGCCACATGGAATGATGTAACTATTGTGTGTTAACGTAATAGTGAATTCATTTTGTGGAACTGTGGAATTCTGTGAGAAGGTAAGTTCTTCATTGATGATACATATATATATGATATGTCATGATGTATATATATTAGGTCATGTTATGTGATACTTCTAGGAGCGATACCGAACGCCGAGTGGTTCGACGCGTGATAACAATGCGTTACCGTCGCGATGTAAACATGCGTTCTTAATTCTTTTCTTTCCTGTCCTGTTCTTTCATGCTTGCATAAGTACGAGTCAGTGCTGATGTGATAGAAGTATGGAAGGACGAAAGGAGGTTGAGAGAGGCACGGGGTAAAATGGGATATGGGGATTGAGAGCAAGTTATGAAAGTATGAGTCTGGCAAACCAGGCCAGCTGTGAAGTTCGGCCCAGGCCAAGGCTAATCCACTTGGAAGGTCAGAACTGGTGCAGAACCCTTGGAACATGTGGGGAACATGTTTTGCCAAGATGACTTCTTGACTCTAGGGAAGAGTCTAATAAGAAGAGTTTCGCTACAGGGTGGACAGGATGTTCCACCAGCGAAAAGGAGTGTGTAAATACGTTATGTGGTCATGTATTATTACTATATCCCGAGTGATGGTACATTGATCGTTATTATATTTATTATTGAATGTATACTGTAAGGTTGGGGTCCAGTGACGCCTCACCTTAATGTTTAGTTCTGTTAACTCTAGAACTAGGATAGCTATTGACGTTAGCGACAACTGGTAGATGAATAGGGATATGTGAGACGTACGATCAGACTCGTCATTCTTGTTACTTACTCTGTTTGACGGGCTGTTCTTTGAGGCCATCTGACATTGACGGATACCCATGCTTAACTACTCTCCACATAGAGATGATGCTCTAGTTAGTTGAATAACTAAGTAGCCTGACTGAGGGTTGAGTAGTCAAGGATTTGATGCATGTGGACCAATGTTTGGGGCCGACTACTCTCACCGATCGCTCTTCCTTTCAGGAGTTGCCTGTTGAGGAACCAGCCTACTACAATTGTTGTTTGCCTGAAACCACTTCGTGTACCATAGCGAATGGTAGAGAAGCTACTTACCACGCCTGACTAAACCACATCATACGAAAGGGTGAATCTTCCTGACTGAATGATTCTCACCAAGTTGATTCCAGTGCCCTGAAATTGCACATGTGGGACGTGATGGTTTGTTTCTTTTCTGACAGTTTGAAGATGCTCTATTTCAGCAATGAAATGTTCAGCAACCTGAGCAATCACGCTCAAGTGTAAGAGACAATGACTTTCTACGGAATGATGTTGCTATGTTTACCAGTAAGATATATCAAGGTGGGATAATCTCAGCTCTCGGAGCTCATCAAGTCCAGGTCTTTTGTTGATCCGCCTAAACGTCGAAAACTTACAGCAGAAAGTAGCACATAACCTTGTGTGTTCCTACCTCAGAACTAGTGGCAGGTCATGATGAGACCTACACCAGCTTACGTATTGTAACTAAAGTGTTAACAGGTATATAGGACAACTAATTATTGTCCCAATGAACATTGTTGCCGCTAATTGTGAAATAGATGCTGAATCAAAGGTGTAACTATAGAGTTTACGAACTGTGAAATGGTTTTCTCAGATGACTCTTGTGAACTCGCAGCAGAACTATACTATTACCCAACCAGGGGTACGTGATATTATTCAGGGACCATTAGATTGGTCATTGGCTACAGACATTTATTGAAGTCGTATAGTAACTGGGGTCACCTCAAGGAGGAGGGTCTCCCAGCCAGGCTGTCTACAGAGAACTGTTTAGTGCCTTTAACAGTGACTCTTTAGGAAGTGATGGAGTGCATTCCATCCAGTTGAGTGAAGTCCAAGTGGTTAACTCCTCTTGTTGTCGATCCAAGCTCTGGGGACGGAGTGGTCTCCAAGGTTCTAGTCATCTCATTGGAAGGAAGCCGGGTGAGTGGCGGACCGACTGGACGGGACATCTGCATCCAATCTACTTCTCAGCCTAATGATGATTTGAGCCATATCTCTGATTCTGTCTCTACTCTATCCTCTACTTTTGTAAATAGAATTATTCTATCAGGGTGTTCAATTCAGTTCTATATTCTCAAGGGTAGAATAAACTTTGTGTATGTTGACTTACTCTTTGTACAATTATTGAGTGTGGTCTCGGATGATGCCTTATTGTTCATTGTCCCAAGGGAGTAGGTAGATAGTGGGGGTCTAGAATCTGGAGGGGCTTGTAGACATAATTAACTAATACGAGGTCAACAGCAGAGAAAACAGTGTATCTACCTGTCCAGCCCCTGGGGTCAGAATACACGGGAGTGCTAGAGACACCTCGGGTGTGGTTAACTCTCAGTACCCGAGGCGATCTTGTCACACAGGTTCTTCCATGTGGTGACTCATGCAGATTCGCTTGACCGCTCCCAGTATTTCCTCAAACACCTTGACTGACAATGGAGTGAGCTGGTCCCATTGACTTTATGGTTTAACTCCTCGAATCTCCATCATATAACAGATCCTTAAATATGGAAGTCGGTGTGAGTACTCAACTACAACTAGGACTAACCTGCACCTCAACCATAACACATGCATCAGAGTAATATATATCATATATGATATAATCGATCATCAACATATTAGGTCTCTCTTAACTACAAGGTACAGGCATGAGGGTGCGAGAGAAAGCAACAGTACGCCAGTGTATAGTCAAATAACTCGTCTGGGCAACATCTAGCCCGATAGCACCAGAGCAGACGGTTTGACTCTGTCAAAGTATCCTGCTACCTGGTGTTATTCCTGAACTCCATTTCTCTTCCAACCACAACCATAAAATACACCTACTTATCTTTCAGTGTAGCGGTTAATTTATCTAGGAGGTGTCCAGCCGGACATATCCTCCTCACTCATATAACTCAACAATTAATTAATCACTTAACCCATTGATCAATTAATAAAACATAATTCATTAATGACTACTCAATAACAATAAATTATATACATTATAATTCATTAACATAGCATTAACAAATTAAATCATGACTCGTTAATGCCTAATTAACAACTCATAACCAAAGCAAATGCCTTTCATCCTGGGATCTCTGTCCCAGAACAGGTTTGACCTTTATTAATTGAGCTTGTCTCCTGACGGTCAAGTCTGTGTAAGTCTATCACAGATCTGGTGGCAATCCACCGAGCAATCTTTCCCGCAGCTACTGTGGAAAAAGAGCACCTTGGTTCCGTGCGATTTAGACTACGTCATCCTGTGTAGAGTGGCATCCAGCCCCTCATCCCCTAAATCGTCAGTCCCCCCTCAAGTGCTGCCTAAATGGCTTGGGTGTAACTACCACTTCCTAGTGGTTAGATTACCCCACTAACAGGGTCAGGTTTATAGAAGAGATGAACAGTAGAGTCATGCTTCAACATTCTGTTCACAGTTCGGATCGCCATAAACGCAGCGGCCTCAATTACCGAGCGTCGCCTCGCTCTCGGTCGGGTATGTTAAATCAACACTCGGTCACGCACAATCACTTCGGTCGGATCGGTAAAATAAACAGTCGCTCGGACAGGCCAAATAAACATTCGGTCTGACAGACATTATAAGCATGATGGGGCACGAATATTCACTCAGGCGGGCAGGCATATAAACAAGTAATGACATCATAAATCCACAGGTAATTCCTATCTACCTCTATCAAGTAAATACAAGACATTTCTACATAGAGGTGGAATAGCACTGGCATCCTCATTCAGCAAATACTTACCTCCACATCCTAATGGAAATAAGAACACATTGATTCCAGGAATTAATAAACACCACTTAGATAAGGCATACGTTATAGCACTATCTAAGCACATAACACATCACTGACTAGCTCACGCTAATAACTCATCACTATTAATGCCTCTAGCATCACACAGTCAAACTAGTGTCAAAATTCCTCACAGTCCTAACGATAGTAATCACTAAGCAAGATAGTTAACACACTTGCTACACAGCTGTTAAATTACCCAAACATGCTTACAAGTAGCAGTAATAACTTCATAGCAAATCTTTCACTAACAATGAATATAATTTTAATATAACACCTTTACGTATATCAGCTACACTAACATCAGTTTTACACAGCTGATCAGATGTGACAACTACACACGCCTGATGGTTTGACGCACACTAACACCTGTTATTACAGGGGACGTCTGACCTCAATATTTCCTAGCCGATCGATATAGCTACTTACAAATGCAAACAGGCGGGGGAAAATTTATTCGCTTCGCGGAGACAATTATTTCTACGTTCGGCGTTTGAAAGTATTTCGGCTGTTGGCGTTTTCTTTACAGACAACAGCTAACTAATATTGTCTTAAGATATTACCTTAGATCATCGAATCACCACTTTACTTGGCTTCACATTGTCCCGCTCTGGCAAGCGACAAAATAATCTTTTCACAGCAGTCAGTAAATTGCGGCCGTCTCTTCCGATAGTTGGATGGCGACTAACAGCGGAAAGCTGATTGCGCACTTACAATTACATCTAGGGCCCCAGAGAATCTCATGGGTCACGGAGCAGTCTAACATCCCGTGCAACCCGATGTAATTGTGGGTTCAACGTGACAGCAAACATCACGTACATACTCTGCCTCGAAATTCTAGAAGAATCTCGAAAGTGTCCTGACAGGGACTATTTTAGCAGGTTGATGTCCCAAGCTATTTTTACGATCTGACGGGAGAAAACTCGTCTTATTCCGACCAAAGGGAAATAATGCAGAGGACAGTCTGGGATCTGGTCCGTTTCGTCACAATCTGCATATCTAATGTTACTGATGTATCGTCCCCCAATGTTGATTCCTTCCATATCTTCTATATTTCTGAAAATATTTTCACTGTACAGGGAAAAAAAGATCTGGAGATATTAGACATCCCTGTCTCACACCTCTCTTAATAGGCTGATATTGACCTACTTCATTGTCAATTCTTATGGCAGCTTGTTGTTTCCAATATATGTTTTTTACAAGTCTATGGTCTTTTCCATCAATTTGTAGATCTTCAAGCATCCTTATCATGTCGACATGTCTCACTTTATCGAAAGCCTTTGTGTAGTCAGTAAAGCAGAGGTGTACATCTTTGTTTACTTCTATGGAATGTTCAATTACTGTTATCAATATGTACACGGCATTTACTGTACCCTTGCCTTCTACAAACCCACATTGTTCCTCTCCTATTTCAGGTTGTATTTTCTTCCTAACTCTTTGCATGATAATTCTTAACAAAATCATTGTGATGTGACTCATTATACAAATTGTTCGATGTTAATCACATTTCAAGGCTCCTGATGTCTTTGGAATTGCAATAAATACAGAATTACATAATTCATGAGGTATATCTCCAGTATTATATATGGTATTCAGGAGTCTGGTAACTTTATCTATTTCGTATTCTTCTAAAGTATTAATCATTTCTGTTGTGACGCTGTCTGAACCGGGGGGTCTTGCCAGATTTCATATGGTTAAAAGCATTCTGAACCTCCATCTTCAAAATTGATGGTCCTTCATTATTATTTTGAATATCATATTGTTCTTCTCTGTTATCATCATAAAGGTTTTTCTACATAATCTGACCATACATGTAAAATCTGATATTTTCCATTATGATTGTTCCATCTTTTGTCTTTAGACAGCCTGCTGATGTATGTGTTCTGTGATTAGTAAGCTCCTGAATTCTTTTGTGCATTAGTTTGGTATTTTTACTGTTGTTTTGTTTCTCAATTTCTATGCAATTATTCTCGAGCCATGCTTCTATTGCCTCCTTACATAATGATCTGACTTCTTTGTGAATTTCTTTATATTTGGCAGGATTATTTTTGTTCTGTCTTCTTGTTTCCATTAGCTGTAAAATTTCTTCAGTCATCCGTATCTGAAGACCCACTTTCTTTAATTTTGGAATAGTTTTTTCTGCAGCTAAACAGATTGACTTCTTCAACAATTCCCATTCATCATCCACATCTTGAAATAGGATCTCTAGATCGGACAACATCAACTAAACTTCTATTGAGAATCATAACGAGAAGAACCAGAAATAAAATTAAAATGGAAATTTGTGAAGAACAAGTTGAATTTGATTTTTGATAAAGTAAAACATGATGGACTGAGTAAAATGTTGGAAGATATCAACATTGATAGGAAAGATTTAAGAATAATAAAGAATATTTACTGGAAGTGCAGATTGTGATACGGATCATAAGTTATTAGGGACGCAGAGGTGTTTCCAAGGCACCAGGGCCGGGTTATATACTGGCCAAGACCTATTGACGCGTCCTCGTCGAGCGTCCTGGGCAACAGGTCCCTTCGGGGTCCTGGCTAAAGTCAGTAGGATCGTCGATTCCTCCGAAGTCGGAGAGTGTCTGCCTGTACAGCGAGGCACCACCAGTCTGCACACCAATAAGCCAGACATGGGACAACGGATACTCACGCAAAACTCAGGTCCTGTATGACATCACACTGATGTTGGACAACAGGATGTCTTCATCCGACATACAGGACTTCGCGTTGGAGCTCAAGCCAACGAACACAAGCAAGCAAGCATAAGTTATTAGAAGCAGATCTGAAATTAAAACTCAAAAAGCTTACCCAAGGACCAAGGCCACTTCGTTTTGATCTCACAAAAATACCAGATGCATACACTGTAGAAGTTAGGAATCGTTTTGGGGTCTTGATGTTTCTACAAGAGGAAATGACACCTGATGAACTGGCAGTACAAGCTAGAGATATCTTGATAACTGCAGCCAAAGATTTAATTTCGACCAAGAAAAAGCAACTTAAGCCATGGATTACATCAGACACGTTAGAATTAATAAAACAACGAAGGGAACTGAAACAGAAAGGAGGTGAATCCGATAACAGCAGGATGAAGTATAAATCTTTAACCCGAGAAATAAGAAAGAACACAAGAAAGGACAAAAATCAATATATATAAGATTGCTGTACCAGAATAGAGCAATATCATAAGACTGGAAGAGATTACGAAATGTTCAAAGAAATGAAGTTATTGACAAGAAATGTTCAACCTCAATTGAATGTTATCTGTGACAAGATGGGAAATACCTTAACAGAATCTAGACAAATTCTAGAAAGATGGCAGGAGTATTGCAGTGGAATGTATGATATGAGTGACAGTGAGGATATGAATGAGATACATGAGCCAACGACAGCAGAGACAGAACCTGAACCCTCATTAGATGAAATTGCATGGGCAATAAAGAACCCGAAGAATAGTAAATCACCTGGATGTGATGAGATACCAGCTGAGCTAATTAAAGTGGGAGGAGAAGAAAGCATACAAATCTATCATGCATTATGTAAAAAGATATGGAAATATGGTATATGGCCAAAAGATTGGAAGAGAACTATCTTCATTCCAATACCAAAAAAGGGCAACCTGAAATTATGCACCAACTATAGAACTGTTGCCCTGATCAGTCATGCAAGTAAAATTCTACTAAAAATCATAATGGGAAGACTTCGTAAGAAAATGGAAGAAGAAATTAATGTGGTTCAAGCTGGATTTAGACAAGGAAGAGGAACAAAAGATCACATTGTCAATATGCGTTTAATAATAGAGAAGTGCAGAGAATTTAATGTAAACCTATTCTCATGTTTTGTAGATTATTCAAAGGCATTTGACTGTGTACAACATCAGAAACTTTAGGAAATCATGAGGAATATGGGCTTTCCACCACATGTAATACAACTCATAAGAATGCTTTATCTAGACCAACAAGCAGCGGTTAGAATAGATGGCGAGACATCAGAGTGGTTTTACATAAAGCAAGCAGTCCGTCAGGGATGTGTGCTGTCCCCCTATTTGTTTAACCTGTACGCCGAAAATATAATGAGAAATGTAAGAGATGATATAAATAGGGAGCTATATAATGCCCTAAATATCGGTGGTCTTGATATACCAGAGATTCTGTATGCTGATGATACAGTATTGCTATCCACAACACAGACTGATATAGAAAAACCTAATAGCCTCAACCCAGTTGAATGGTGAAAATCACAACTTGTCCGGTTTCAAGATGGCGACGGACGGTCGTGTTGTTTTGTGTTCGTTAACTTTTTCGCGTAAGGGATGGATTTATTCATCTCTTGCGTGTAATTGGTGTGCCAGGATGTAAAACCAGGAGTTTCTACTCAAGATCTGCGCGGAGTTCGTGCATCGAGCGAAGCCATCCTTGAGTGAATTTTCAGCAGCGTGTGTGGTTATCAGCAGTCTGTGTTTACGTTTTTTCAACATGGCGGAAGAACGTCTTCTTTCCGAGCGATCAACAGTCAACATAACGAAGCGGCGTGGTAGCCGCGCAGGGACAAAGAAGCAAGGTAAGCGCGGGGGTTTGAGGCGTTTTAGACTCAAGTGTCACCGTCTAGGACTCAGGAACATCCGTATTCTATATTGGAACTGTGCCAGTGTAAAACAACGGGGCTCTATTTTAGAAACCCTAGTTTACAGGAACGACATTGTAGCACTCCAGGAGACGAGACTGGGCGATCAGCTACTCCGATTTGCCGGCTTCAAATGTTTCTACAACAGACGACATCTGGGAACGGCGATTCTCGTTCGCGACAGCATGGTGGTGTCAGAGCTAGACATGTCCAGTTGGGACAGTGACGATATACAAATACAGGCGTTGAGAGTTCATTCCAGTATACCATTCGTGTTGGTTAATGTTTATGCCCGCAATGCGAGTGTGGACGCCCAGAAGTGGCAGTGCTTAAGTGGCATATTAGGCCACGAGAGAAATGTTATTTTCTGTGGTGACTTCAACGCTAAAGGCAGAGCATGGGGAAACACTTCCTCCAATACACAAGGGGAGGAGCTCGAGACTGCACTGGAAACCATCGACCTGGTTTGTATCAACAGTGGCTGTGTCACCAGGACAGCAAGCCGTCCAGGCGATGAGGACAGTGCTATTGATCTGGCGCTAGTTTCACCTTCACTCACTACAGTGTGTAGATGGGGTGTCCTAGGACACCATGGCAGCGACCACCACCCTTGCAGCATATTGGTGGAGAAAGGCAGAACCAGGCAGCACAAGCTAAAGGTAAAGACGTTCCAGTATGACAGTACAGGGCAAGATGTGGTGAGCAAAATAAGACGTGACAAGCGCAGAACGTTTCAGGGCAGGAGAAAAAGCTGGGAGCAGCCACCGTGGTGGAGTTTCGAGGTGGAGAAGGCTTGGGTGGATAAGCGTAGTGCTGTAAGGAGATGGCAAAATGCCAAGAAGAACAGAGCTGGTCATCCTAGTCCCTGCTTGCACTTAGAAAGAGAGATGCACACAAAAGTAAGCTATTTCAAAAAACTGGTCAAGGTGGTTAAAAGCGAAAAATGGGCAGAGGTGTGTCAAAGAGTAAGCACAGACAAGTCACTGAAATTGTTCTGGCGACTACATAAAAGCATGAGTGGGGTAGTCAAGAATAAGAGCATTTCTGACTTCCAAGGTGCTGACCTCATCTGGCAGAGGACTGATGAGGACAAGGGCAAAGCCCTCTTTGAACGCTACCTTGAGCAGAGCAACCAGACAGACATGGGAGGCCGGAATCTGGCCAAGGAGGTCACCTCAGACAGATGCAAGGCCCAGAACACTTCGGATGAAGACACAGTGACAGTGAAAGAAATCAAGGCTGTGCTTCGACGATCAAAAAACAGTGCTCCAGGTCCTGATGGCATAAGATACGACGACATAAATAGGTGTACCGACAATGAGCTAGAGAAACTAGCAGACATGTACAACAACAGTATAGGGAGTGCTAGCATCAAGGAGGAATGGTTACATAGCTATCTGATTCCCTTGCCGAAGCCTGACAAAGACCACAAAAAAATTCAGGGATATCGAATTATAACCATGCAGAATACAGTAGGCAAGCTGCTGGAGAAGGTAATTGCCAGGAAAATATCAAGCCAACTAGAGAGGCAAGGTGTTTTCCCACCTACCCTGGGTGGGTACCGTCCAAAAAGAGAAACCTGGACCAATGCAGCAGTCTTTGCCCATGATGTCTATGAAGGTTTCCACTCAGGCACTGAAACTGTTGCTGCAGCGATTGATCTTGAGGACGCATACAACAGAGTACCACTGGATTTTTTAATGTTTCAGCTTCTTGAACTAAACGTAAGTCCATTCCTCCTTAGTTGGATCGCTGCAGCCCTCTTCCAACGGAAAGTAGTTTTTAGATGTGGCAGTTGGACTTCGGAACCAACAACAATATATCCTGGCCTACCACAGGGATCACCATTATCTCCGGTACTGTTCAACGCCTACACAGTGAGAATCACCAGTGAGCAGATCACTGGACCTGGCAGGACATTGTCATATGCCGATGATGTTTTAGTGTATCGTCAGGGTAAGGATAGAGAGGAGGTTGCTGTGGAACTACAAACCGAACTCAATCGCATAAGTACTTGGTGTGATGAAGCTTGGGCAATGGTCAACCCAACAAAGGCAACAGTGACTTGGTTCTCGTTGAATAATCATATTGTCAACAATCCAACACCAACTGTAATGCTGTGTTCAGAGACGGTGCAAAGAACGCAGGCAATGAATTACCTGGGGATACGGTTTGATCGAAGCCTTGCTTATAATGTGCACATAGACCAGGTGATAACAAAGGCCAAGCGGGGCTTGGCAGCGATGAGGGTGATGGCGGCAGCAAACTGTGAGCAGCGCCATCTATGTCTTCTGTACGAGGGGCTGGTCATGTCTGTTTTGGAGTATGCAATGGCAATCCTGACTCTCAGCCATAAGCAGATAGAAAGGATGGAAAGGATACAGAATGAAGCTATGCGCATTATTCTTGGATGTACAAGAGATACAGCATGCAGGGCGATGCGCTACCTTCTTGATTTTCCAACCATTGAAGAGAGAATGCAAGTTTGCAGGGCACGCGCCTACCTCAGAATTAACGCAAACACACAGCATCCACTGCATAGTGAAATTAGGAAGGTGAAGGGCAGCAGGTTAAAAAGAGGACGGTCGTGGATGGGTCAAGCCGAAGACATTCTTCAACAGGTGTGTTCACCTGAGGACTTAGAACCTGGCGAGGAGTGGGTGCAAGTGCCAACAGACTTCTGCACATCCTTTTCAGTTTGCATCCAACTAGATAGAAAATGCAGACAAGAAAATCCGGCTGCTGTGGAGGCTGAAGTACAAGCGTTGATTTTCGAGAATTCGCTAGACAGTGACGCGGTCATCTACACAGATGGGTCGGTCGTCCGACATGTGAGAAGCTCATGGGCCTTTACAGCTCGGGCCGGAGGGAGAATTGTGAAGGAGGACTCTGGTGCTTTCACTGAAACCACAAGTAGCCTGACCATGGAAGTCATGGCAGTAAGTAAAGCAATAACATGGCTCGAGACACAGACATTCACTAGGGCTTGTTTCCTTAGCGACTCAATGAACATGATCAAGAGGATAGAGGAGGGGTTGATCCGAAGAGAATGGTTGCTGCCTCTGGAGCGGTCTCGGCTGGCAAAGATTAGTTTCATCTTCGTGCCAGGTCATGCGGGAGTACAAGGAAATGAGCGGGCTGACAAGCTCGCAGGTGAGGCTACTGTGGAGGGCGGACGCGCCATGGACCAGGCTGACATTCTGAATGCTCTACGAGAAGTGAGACTTTTGCAAGAACCAAGTGATGACTGTGAATCTACAACAATGGCCAGACTGCGAGAGCAGCAAATTAAAAGAGGGGTGGCCAAACAAGAACACTACACAGGAAGCCAAAGAAGATTGATAAACCAACACAGAACTGGCGTCGTTAGCCGCTACACGCTGCGGGATTTGCTGAGGAGGGGATCCGAGCACTTATGGACTGAATGGTCCGATGTGCAACGAGGATGATCTGTCGACTAACTAACTAACTAACAACTTGTATCTTAACAGCAGAAACAAGGATAATGCATACAGATAAAACCACTATGGAGAAAGAAACATATGTTGATGGGGAAAAATTGGAGGTGGTGGAGGATTTTGAATATCTTGGGTCATTGATTACCAACAATGGTGACACAGTGAAAGAAATTGGACGATGGCTGTCAACTGCTCTTCAAGGACTGAAACAGCTGAGTAAATTATGGAATGGGACAGACGGAACTACAAAAATTTGATTTTTGAGAGCATGCATCTTTCCCATTGCAACGTGCGCCTGTGGAACATGGACACTTGCTGAACAGGCTGGGCAACGCATGGGTGCCTTTGAATATAAATGTTGCCGTGAAGGTTAACCCGGTCAACAAATGCCTGCAGAAGTCGGTTGTGTCGGCCTAACGGCGCAAGAACGCAGCTCTGCTGTAAACAGGCATAACGCAATCACGTCCGAAAAAAAAAAAAAACTCCGGATGAACGCAGAAGAAGAAGAAGAAGAAGAAGAAGAAGAAGAAGAATTATATAATGCTGTAGACGAGTTCTGGGAGTGTCTTGGGTAAAGAAGAGAACAAATGCATCAATACTTCAGGGGCTGAATATTGAAGAGGGTTGGCTATTGAAGACGATAAAACAAAGAAAATTGAAATATTTTGATCGCTTGAAACGTCACGAAAGTTTGGAGAGAACGGTAGTGGAGGGGTGTAGGCCTATGCCTGGGAGGAGAGGAAGAGGAGGGCCAAAGAGAAGATGGGTGCGGGATGTGGCGGATGATCTCCAAGTGGGTGTGTCGGACGCGGGACCTCTTGCTTATGATCGAGAGGTTTTCCGGAAGGTTGTTATGGGAGCGATATTCTACAAAGGACATGCTACTGAATGAATGAATTTACTGAAACCAAGTAGCAGCAATTAAAATGGGAAATAAACAGGGTAGTTACAAACAGATAAAACTAGAAGTACGACAGGGGTGTGTCTTGTCACCAGATCTCTTCTCCCTATATAGCGAAATAATAATGAGAGAGATCAAAGAGATGCCAGGAATGCTAGTTGGGGGTTATAATATAAATAATATAGGCTATGCAGATGACACAGTATTGGTGGCAGATAATTCAACAGACCTACAACAATTGCTGAGATTTTCAAATTTTATTTGAGATAAGATTTGTGAAAGACATCTTACAAATGTGATGCTTTTGGCTATCTTATATCCAGGCTTAGAGGATGATGTACTATACACACGCATGGATACGAGAGAAACATTACAAATGTGATGATTATGGTGTGTCATATATTAGTGTTAGCCAGCGCATTTGCAAAGTTGATAGCGAACTGAACTAATAATGTCATGAGTCATGTAGGACTGGGTTCGATGCCAGGGCTCATGACCTGGGAAAGTGAGCGAAAAATTGGTTACACATTTCTCTGTGCATTCAGGTCTATACATTGTGATGGCTCTATCACATCACAGACCCATAGCAGGAAACTGTTTGGGGACAATATTTACTAGTGCTGGACATGTGACCTGTCAGCTCCACATGAAAAACGTGCTATACTTTCCTTGCTGTGTTCTACAACATGAAAACATAGACTATACTTTCCTTGCTGTGTTCTACAACATGAAAACATGCTATACTTTCCCTGCTGTGTTCTACGTGAAAACAGACTATACTTTCCTTGCTGTTTTCTGCAACATGAAAACGCAGACTAATTTCCTTTCCGTGTTTTGCAACATGAAAACACAGACTATACTTTCCTTGCTGTGTTCTACGTGAAAACAGACTATACTTTCCTTGCTGTTTTCTGCAACATGAAAACACAGACTAATTTCCTTTCCGTGTTTTGCAACATGAAAACACAGACTGTACTTTCCTTGCTGTGTTCTACAACAGGAAAATTTACATGTGAGGACAGGAAATGTGCTTCCAATAAAGCATCATTTTACAAACAGTTGAAGCCATTTTGTAAAGTTACTCTGCTTTTTTCAATTCGTCACCCATAGAAATAAAAAGAGGAGTGCGGCAAGGATGCATGATGTCCTCAAACCTCTTTAACTTATACACAGAAAGAAGTCAAACTGCCATCAATGGAAGAATCAAACAATATTAGGCAAGCTATGTTACTAGCAGAAAGAGAGTAGTGGAACAAGTAAACAGACATAGTGCAGAATGTGGCTTAGATATTAACATAAAAAAAAAAAAAATGAAAACTTTGATAATTAGCAGTGGAAAGGAGAGGCCATCAATTAGCAGCACAGT
This sequence comes from Cepaea nemoralis, assembly GCA_014155875.1. Taxonomy (NCBI): domain Eukaryota; kingdom Metazoa; phylum Mollusca; class Gastropoda; order Stylommatophora; family Helicidae; genus Cepaea; species Cepaea nemoralis. Next base: position 66,187 of record JACEFZ010021979.1, on the reverse strand, counting down.
AAACGGGGAGACACTAGAATAAGTTACAAGTTTCTCCTATCTTGGACATGTAATTAATGGAGGATGGCAGAAGTGAAACAGAAATCAAAAAGAGAATAGGAATTGCCAAAAATGCTTTCAACAGCATGAAATCAGTATTAACATCTAGAGAGATTAACAATGTATTAAAAATGAGAATTTTGAAATGTTATGTATATTCAACACTACTATATGGCGTGGAAGTCTAAGCATTAAACCAGTGGTTCTCAACCTTTTTTGGCCCGTACCCCCTTCACCATATTTTCAGAACGTCATCCCCTCCTCCCTTTTTCGTATTTCCTACCTACAAATCCCCCCTCCCGCCCCTACGCAGTATATGTAATAATGGAAGCACATACTAAAACAAGTATAGACGTCCACATAAAACGTGATTTGTGGGTCTACTTACTTTATGAAATGAATTTTAGAAGGTTGAGACGTACATACAGAACGGTAAAGTATGAAGGGAAAAACAAGATCAAGTAATTGGTTCTTGTATTAGCGCGATCTTGAAATAATCTTCATTCCTCCCCTGGAAACCCTAAAATTCCCCCTTGGGGGGGGGGGGAAATTCCCCACTGGTTGAAAACCACGGCGTTAACTAACAATTTGAAAGCCGAATAGAGGCACTGGAGATGTGTATATTCTGAAGAATATATAGTATTTCGTGGAAATAAAAACTAGAGAGGTTAGAATTAGAGAGGTTAAAAAATAGAGATGTTATAGAAGAAAAACTGGGATTACAAAAAAGGGTTGATGAAAGAAATAAAACGGGCAAGTGAAATATTTTGGCCACGTTAAAAGAAATAACACTTTTATAAAAACCATACTGGAGGGTAAGGTTGAAGGCAAGTAAGCAAGATGTAGACAACGATACAAGTGGGCAGATAGCATCAAAAGATGGACAAACAGCAACTTGACAGAATGTACTGTCAGTGCGAAGATCCATTGCAGCCAACCTTCATTGTAGAGACGACTCCTGATTGATTGAGTGGTGATAGGTGATCTAATGTCCGAGACAGATGACAGAGTCACTAAATTATTTACTAAAGGTGTTGATATATGATTCAATGGAATGGCGCTGTTGTATAGAGCGAGGAGGGGTTGGGGGGGGGGGGGTAGCTTTCTAAACGAACATAGAAAGCACTAACTGAATAGGAAGCATTGAGTTCTATGTTAATTGACACATCATCCTTACAGCACATCGAACCATTCGGGGGAGGGGGTGAAGAGAGGAAATTTATACGTGACAGATCGCCAAGAATTTGTGATATTGTCACTTGTGATAAATACCGGATTATCGTTTACGAAGGAGTAGCCAAAGACAAGACAGAGATGCTTATTTAAATATTGAGCACAACCCACTACTGTCAACGCTGATAATATTCCGGCATGAACCTAAGGCCTATCCACGTCAATATGGAAGCACTATACTCGAGTTTCGCTCTCGTTTGAGCTCGTCAGTAGTGCATATCCCTGACCGGATCCGGAAACAAGCCCTGGATCACGCGTGTATGTAACCACGCGGCACACACTGGACACACCAAATTATCACACCAGAACACCACAACGCTACCCATCATAGGCTATGCTCAAGAGATGCTTATGCCAGAAGGGTGATGTCGGATGGCAGGGTATACAAATACTGCTACTCCTTTGAACTACCCCATATATCATGCAATGAGAGAATCATGCAATCATAAGCTCATCGGCAGGTCCGCATGGCCGAATGGGTAATAACGAGTGTTCTTAAACATCCGTTGTGCTGATGCCGAGGTAAGCGGTTCAACCCCTACACCGGAAAGCTGGACTTAAATGCTGACCTGTCGTTCTTGACTTGGGGACGTACATTACAGGTAAGCATCTCTGAAGTCGGAGTGGGTTCACCTGATGGTGAGGGACACTGTTAATAGAGAAAAATAATCCACACGCAAATTTCAGTCCATCACTACTATAAATAGTGTATATGGACTACGCTTGAGTTCAAAGTGTCTGTTTTATTCTTATATTCTCACGAAGGCTTTCTAACATCAACGTCCTGTAAGCCAATTGTGATTGTGTTCACGTGAAGCAAATTCATCCATTCAGTCCTTTGCAGAACCTCGCTCCCATGACAACGTTCCGGAAAACTTCTCGGCCATAAGCAAGATGTCCCGCGTCCTGATACACCCTATCTGGAGATTCATCCGCCCCATCCTTTCACCCATCTTCTCTTTGACCTTCATCTTCCTCTCTTCTCGGGCATATACAACTCCATTATTTGTTCTCTCCAAACCTTCGTGACGTTACAAGTTACAATATTTTAATTTTATTTGCTTTATCGCCTTTAATAGGCAACCTTCTTCAATATTCAGCTCTTGAAGTATGGATGCATTTGTTCGTTTATGTATCCAAGATATTCTGAGAACCCGTTTATAACATTTATATTCAAAGGAATTTATGCGCTGTTCAGCTTGTTTGGTAATTGTCCAGGTTTCACATGCGTATGTTGCAATGAGAAAGTACCGACTAGTATATTCACTGCCCAGAAGTAAAGCAACGGCAAGCTACCTTCTGCAAAACTTGCCAAGAAACCCTAAACAACCATGAAAGAAGCTGATTCACTCATCATCACGTCTATATTTCAGGTTGAAATATTTATCTAGTTATTTTACTTTATGTTGTATGAATTCTGCAGTACGTACCTGGCGAGATGCAGCGAAATATGCAAGGCAAAAAATCGTGCAATCTATTGTTTGTGTCTTCGTTATTCAAATTCAATGCGGGAAAACATTTTCAAACTTCCGGCGTTGAAAACATGGCGGCTTGTTGATGTGATCAGCGGATTGCAACATTCTTTGACTGCTTTTAGTCTTTAGGTAATGGTTTTCAGTTCAGCGTTTAATATTTTCTCAGCCCTAATATAATTTCAAAAGCTTTTTATAGCTATATTATTATTAGCTGACAGTAAAATTCCCCACAACGCTCAGCAATACATAATTTAAGTCACATTCATTCATCAAGTCAAGTGTTTATGGCTTATGGCTATGGCCATGATGCCAAATTGCCATAATTAAAATATTATTATATTAGCATATACAGAGAATATTTTTAAATGGGGTTTCTACTTATGAAATCATAACAGTTGGATACAGCTTGACAAGACGAATCCAATGGTATCTCAACGAAGAGTGGACGTTACTTCTAAGCGGAGTTATGAATATTCTTGTGTCATAATCTAAAATCAGGAAGTGTAATGAGGTCCTAAGAAATGGGGGAGATTTTATCGCTGCTCAATAAATTGGAAGCTGAGACATTCTGCCTTCTGATACTATGGCTTGTTTATTTTTAAACGGACAACGTAGTACCATATATCATGGCGTCCGGGGTGGCAAGGCCTAACTTGACATATTATCTATTTTTTGATAGGATGTGCTGTGACCTAATTAACAATTTAAAATGGCCGCCAACTGCGTATTATTCACTAAATGTCTGTCGCAGTGCTAACGAACCTAGCAAGATGTATATTTTATTGTTCGTATTGGTAAAAGAAAAGTCACAGCCACATTCCTGTTTCGATAGGATGTGCCGTGACCTAATTAACAATTAAAAATGGCCACCAATTATTTATTATTTATTAAAAGTCTGTCACATTGCTAACAAACCTGGTAAGATGTATATTTTATTATGCGTTTTGGTAACAGGAAAGTAAAGGTCACATTCCTCTTTCAATAGAATGTCGAGAGGATTGAGAGGATCGACTTCATTGCACCAGGTTTTACCCCATATGGCTAAGTCTCTTTCCGCAGGGCGGTCTGCCGAAAGCATCGCACAAAGCACGAGTCTCCGTGTCTCAGAGAAAAATGCACTCGACTTTAAAACTTTTCTATATTATATGCTGTTACCTAATTAACAGTTTAAAATAACTGCCCATTTAATATTTATATTAATTAGATGTCATGTGAAATGTCCGTCATTAGTGAAAGAACAATTCATGAAAATGTACTCATATTGTCTTAATGTACCCACTGCATTGCGATAGCTTTATTTTGATTAAATATCATGCATTAATGTAAGTAAATAAGTTTTTAACTTAAGTTTGTAAATTAAGCAGCAGTTAATTATTAACATATTAAATAAGAAAAAATTTTTAAAAATGTAAGTAAATATTCGCTAATAATTTATTTCTACTTCTGCTCAATAATTACACTGTTCTGTATCTAAAAGTGAGCAATTAATAATTAAATACTAACTTTAAAAAAAAAAAACCATAACTTATTTCACAGTATTTTATTTAAATTTAAATAATTAAGTACTGGTGCGCAGCTAAGAAAAAAAAAGTACTCCTTACAGGTTTACAGACGGGTCTGAAAACTGGCTTTCAAAATTATTTTCAGTCATGTCAAATGCTGAAAAATTATACAAGTACACAGATAAATTACTGCTACAACTTAAACTTGTATTCTGTTTAATTTTAGTAGATAAATTGCCAGTTATAATTATAAATAAATACAGGTCCGCTATAGTTTAGTACTATTGTATGGGCGTCCCCATCTTGAATTTTGTGTTATGGCTGCCATATCTCATTTTCATGTGCTAAATATTTTTTCCTGAACGCTATTGAAAGCCATGATTGTTGAAACTCTTCACATTTATGTAAAATGGAACAGAGAATCCAAAAATGCAATAAAAAGTCACGGATGGTATAAAATACAGGAGTTATAAGAAAAATTAGCTTTCGGGAATAAAATAACCAAAATAACTCCATGGAGAAACAACTTGTAGTGACTAATGCTTTGCAGTCTAGCAGAAAGGTCACTTCTGCAGTTATTAGAGTGGTTTCCTGTGAAGTTTGACCCGTTATTTCCGAATACATCCAATCAGTTGCAAGAATGGGCACCCCCAGGCATAAAACCGGATGTCACGAGAAACGTTATGCTAATTAGGGTCATGCCGTCCCCACCCATGTTACGATATGCCAACAATTGACATTGCTAATATTATTAATTAAATATGGTAGGATAGTACTAGTAGTAATAATACTAAATATAGGAGATGTATATATAACTAAATATAGGAGATAATATAACTAAATATAGGAGATAATATAAATAATATATAACTCATTGGCACTTTACCGTCTTGACAGATGATAGTTTGATACATTGTGCTTAAAAAAGGCTTAATAACTACGAACCATGGTGGTGGAGATTGTGGCTGATAAGGCCAATTCGTGCTGCAAATGTTTGTCCAGTGGATGCATGTGAAAACATGGTCATTTCCACCATCATGCACCATCTTACGTCTCTCACGCTTTGCGTGTGCTTTATCTGCAATCATTTTCTCCTTTGTCTTTATTCCATTTCTGATAGTTGCCCCCCATGCAACACGTTCAACGGCGGCTTGCTCCCAATGTGCATTATCAATGCCTGTATCAATCATGTCCTGCTTACACACATCTTTGTATCGTAGTAGAGGCCGACCCTGAGATCTCCTACCTGTCTGTAATTCACCAAAAAAGATGTCATTTGGTATTCTACCATCATCCATTCTCCTAACATGTCCTATCCATCTAAGTCTACGAAGACTGAGCATGGAACACACCGTTACACAACCTGATCTTTCCAATACTTCAGTATTTGTGATTTTGTCTTGCCACTTAATACCAAGTATTCTTCACAGACACCGCATATGAAAGCTGTTTAAACGTTTCTCTTGGTGTGAGTAAGTTGTCCAGGTTTCACTGCCATAAAGAAGAGTACTAAGGACACAGGCTTGGTAGACAAGGACTTTTGTTTTGGCAGTAAGCTTCCTGTTCTCCCAGACACTTTTTGCTAACATGTTCATTGTTGTTGCTGCCTTACCAATCCTGATGTTGATTTCCTGATCTAGGGATAATTTGCTATTTACCTCTGATCCTAGATATGTAAAATTGTCCACTATCTCCAGTTTAGCATCGTCAATAAAGATTGATGGTACTCCATGTGCACCTTGTGACATAATCTGTGTCTTCTTTTTGTTAATTGTTAAACCAAATTCAGAACAAGCATTGGAGAATGCAGCTAGTAGATGTTGCGATTCCTCCTCAGAGTGGGTCGTAATTGCAGCATCATCCGCAAAAAGCAACTCCTTCCTGATCACGAAAGGTATATTTCAGTAGAAGTGAAAAGTATATCCCAAAAAGGGCGGGGGGTAGTACACAACCTTGCTTAACTCCACTCTTAATTTCAAACTCTTCTGAAGTTGCGCCATCAAACTTGATTATACCCTTCATGCATGTGTGGAACGATTCCACAATGGACAGAAGAGTTGGTGGGCAGCCAATCTTCTTTAGTGCTTTGAACAGACCCTCATAACTGACCAAATCGAATGCCTTTGTGAGGTCGATGAAAGCAATAAACAGTGGTTGGTTTTGTTCCCAGCATTTTTCTTGCATTTGTCGCAATGAGAATATCATATCAGTTGTAGACTGGTTCTGTCGGAAGCTGCACAGTGATTCAGGGTAGACTTGATCTCCCAGGACTTGAAGTCTGCGCAGAACAGTACTGACAAATACTTTTCCAATGATACACAGAAGTGAGATACCCCTATAGTTGTTAGAGTCGCTCCGATCGCCCTTGTTCTTGTACAGCGTTATGATGCTTGAATTATTGAAATCCTGTGGGACTTGTCCTTCTCGCCAACCTAGCTCTATTAGCTGGTGGATCTGTAGAGAGTGTGTCTTTCCCACTCCTGATCACCTCTATTGGAATCCCATCCTTACCTGGAGCCTTACCAGATGCAAGTTCATTTATAGCACACTTCTGTTATGGTGGGAAGTGTGTCCAGGTGGTCAAGAGTTGGCAGGGCCTCTATGGCATTGAGGGCGTCATCCGCTGGCTTGGTCTCACTTGAGTAAAGCTCTAAATAGTGCTCTACCCATCTATCCATCTGCTGTTTCTTATCAGTGATGATTTCTCCGGTCAAGGTTTTCAGTGGTGCATTTCTTTTGATCATTGGACCACAGGCTTTCTTTATCCCTTCATACATGCTTCTGTTCTTTGTTTACTTTTAACTTTACTTTTAAGCGACATGCTTCTGTTTCCCTTATCACTTGCTATTTGAGTGGACTCACATAACTTAATCCAATAGTCATTTGCACACTGCCTGGCAGCCTTTTGCACATCCTTCCTAGCTTGCTTTAGCTTACTCCGAGTGTTACGTGTTGTTCTTTCCTTGTTGAGAGTTATCTTCTTTTTATCAATCAAGGGCTGCAGTATCTGGCTGTTTGCTGCAAACCAGTCCTGCCTCTTTTGATCCACAGTGCCGTAAACCCCTACCGCTGTTTTATAAATAGTTTCCTTAAGTTTACTCCATTTAAAATCTACTGTACCTTTTTCTGATGTATCAGTGAAAGCGTCTTCAAGTTGCTGTTGAAATTCAAAGCTCTTTTCAGGATCGTGAGTGTTAATAATATTAATCCTGGGGCTAGATTTGTGTTTAGCTGTGTAGATTCACTTTGGTCTCAGTCTAACCCTTGCAACAACCAAAGAATGATCCATATCACAGTCAGCACTGTGGTAACTTCGAGTGAATGATGTATGGTTCAGATGTTGTTTCCGTGTGATAATGAAGTCCAGCTGATGCCAGTGGCCGGATCTTGGATGTTTCCATGTGACCTTATGCAGCTCTTTTGTTTTAAAAAAGGAGTTTGTAATACATATACTAAATATTATATATATATATATATATATATATATATATATATATATATATATATATATATATATATATATATATATATATATATGAGATAATATAAATATAACTAAATATAGGAGATAGATAATGAAGATCGTAAACTGATTAGAGTCATTAGACGTAGACAGCCAAAATTGTTTGGGCATGTTATGAGAAGAAATGACTTGGAGAACTTGGTGACAACTGGCAAGATCAAAGGCAAGAGACCAAGGGGACGAACTAGAAGTAAATACCTGGATGGCTTGGCCATGTGGCATGGTCGAGACAGAAACACGGAGCTGATCCACGACTCTGGTGATCGAGTGAGATGGCAGAACATGACCGCTTACGCTTACCGGCATGGCACATGATGGATGGATGGATAGGAGATTAAGACGCCTCCTTTCCTCCGTTTGTCTACGGGACATCCTTGAACAAGGTGGAGTACCCGTTTACCCCCCCCCCCCCCCCTAATCAGGGTTACGTGAAGCCATGGAAGCAGGTGGTAGATGGAATGTGAGGGCAGTTGACAGATTGTTGTTGGTTATGGTCTGCACTCTGCGGTGATAGGCAGATGATCTCATCAGTAGAGACAATGGCTATGGCCACCAACCAGTACAGTCACTGCCCAGAAGGAAAGCAATGGCAAACTACTTTCTGCAAAACTTGCCAAGAAACCATAACAACCATGGGGTCATTTATTATCAACAACGGTGACACAATGAATGAAATTAAATGACGACTATCAATTGCTCTTCAAAGACAACTGAATAAATTATGGAGTGGGACAGACAGAACTACAAAAATTAGATTTTTAAGAGCATGCATCTTTCCCATTGCAACATACGCCTGTGAGACCTGGACACTTACTAAACAAGCTGAACAGCGCATAAATGCCTTTGAATATAAATGTTATAGACGAGTTCTAAGAATATCTTGGGTAAAGAAAAGAACAAATGCATCCATACTTCAAGAGCTGAATATTGAAGAAGGTTGGCTATTAAAGACGATAAAACAAAGAAAATTGAAATATTTTGGTCACTTGAAACGTCACAAAAGTTTGGAGAGAACAATAATGGAGGGGTATATGCCTGGGAAGAGAGGAAGAGGAAGGCCAAAGAGAAGATGGGTGCAGGACGTGGTGGATGATCTCCAGATGGTTGTATCGGACCCGGGACATATTGCTTATGATCGAGAGATTTTCCGGAAGGTTGTTATGGGAGCGAGGTTCTGCAAAGGACATGCTACTGAATGAATGAATGAATGAATAGTACTAATAAATAGTTAAAAATAGTATTATTATTAAGCCTATGCGGACATGTAGTTACTAAGTAGTACTAGTAGTATGATAGTATCACCATCTCACACAATCACCAGAGTAATTGATGTGCTCTTGTCCCGACTATGCCATGTGGCCAAGCGATCCGACTATTCGTTTCTCATCAATCTTGCCAGTTATAATTATAAGTTTTTGAGTTGAAATCTACTCATAAAATGCATACACAAAAATCTTAAAATAACAGCCTATGTTTAATTTTTTTCAAACCAATTTACGGTTTTAATTTGTTTCTTGTAGGACATGCTTACTGGTTTTTCTGCCCACCCATGGTATTCTTTGCATTTTCCTCAGAGATCACATTTCCAATGCCATTAGATAACTCTCAACTTGTCTGCTTATTGTCTCACTAGAAAACGTAGTAGAGCTCACTTTTGCACCATAAAATAAAAATAAAATTCAGATGATAGATATTAGCCTGAACTCAACAAAAGGTAAAGCATTTGGAGACCAAAATCCATATTATTTGTGTTTGAGGTGCCAAGATGCCTGCAGCATAACATGATATTTCAGTCAGTGTTAATAACCCACATATTTGCAGGCTAGATACAAACTTGCTTTTATATTATACACTTGTTGTAAGATTAATGGCAAGCTCAAACATATTAACAACTGCATATAGTGCGCAAAAGAGGAAGCAATAGTTGTACACAGGCATATATAAATGTAAACACAGAAGCCACAAACAATATGTTACATGATTTATTGCCTGGCATATTTCTGTCAGCTTCTTACAATTAACAATCCTTAAGGCTCGTGTGACCTAACACATGTGAGACAAACTCAATCACAGAATGACTCGACATGACACACTGCAACACTAAGTTAAACACTTTATTTACACTTCTCACGCAACACAATCAGATCGGGCATCTCACCATTACAATGTCGAATACTACAATACAATTAGTCAATGAATCAATACACTGGATACACTCACAGACCTATACCACAGCCGCACAGTCTCCTATCCTCTCTCAAGAGTTACTATCAATCGGCATTCAGACACAGCAGTCATACAAGCTTCTCTCAGACCCGTCCGTACTGTCCAACAATCCCAAGCCTGTCTGCCGTTCCTCGCTCTGAGCACTTGCCATGTGGGATTGAGTCCCTGCGGGAACTTCGTGCGTCACGCATGTACTGGCTTGACCGCTGTCTGGTTAGTCCCGCTCACAGGCGAACCTGTGGATAGGTAAATGGTATTCGCCTGGCGCCGTTAACGACGCCGCGGCACAACTACAGGGGAGATTATGACACTCTCCCCGCCTTCCATTCATGAAAGGTGAAACCTTTCATGTGAGCTCTCTGTAAATTTGGGTTAATATCTTAACCCTTTCAGAATCTTCCCATTAGTTGTCTTCTGACTTGACTTAGGTTTCATTGAAATACGTAGGTATTGCAAGTTATATCCACACACTCTCATATGATGTCAAGAAGTAACACCTCCCAAGTACAATCCTCTCGATGGATTATCACGTCAGTTGTAATATGACACAGTCAGACCGGTAGCACCAGCGACACACGCAAATACCTCTCAACCAATAAACAAAAATTCAAAAAACGTCCGAAAACGTCAGGTTAGACTGCGAGCCGTCCCGATATGAGACGACTCCAACATTTGAATCCCACCCAGACTTGGTAGGAACATCTCATGTTGGTCTACAACTTCGGCAATTTCTTCCATACATAGCTGACGTCATCTTGGAGTGTTGACAATCTGGCAACATGAAAGTGGTGTTTAGCTCTTACACATTACCACCTATTACAATTGTTTCCCTTTGATGTAATCTATGAAACAATTCAATATTCATGGGAGAGAATTTTTGGCATACTTTCAAAACAATCTGTTACATTTGTTGCTTTATTTCTAAGCGTCATCAATTGATGCTTCTTTACAATAGTCTTGATGTCGCTATTGTGAACAAGTTAATCAAGTTATGATTCTCAGATCACAATACTGAAAACTTCTCACACACAGTTCGTGTATTGTAATTTCGCGTTCACAAAGTGTCTTACATTCGTCAATTCTTTGTGAACATTTGTTTGTCGTCTGCTAACTTTTTGAATAAATTTCTAAATTATCGGAAGTACACACACAACTGATGTAATCGGATGTTATTAACACGGTGTTGTTCCGCATGGATGTTGTAACACTGGTCAGAATACACAGTTCCTAGAAACAGCTGGTGAGTTCAATATTTCGTTGGGAACTATGGATTACAGTGTTCTGCGGGAGTTTAAATGTCACAGTTTCTTTCACACGGATAAAAATACATCGGAACATCTCCGGTTGGCAGGTACCACGGATAAATCAGATCGTTCAAATGAAGTAAGTTCTGAACTCATGTGGCACTGTTTGTTCTTGTCCATAATATTTACAATAAATAATGTTTCCTTTCTAACACATTCTACCCATGTATACACCACAATTATGACACTAATTATAAAATGATAACTATATTCACAATGGGACCTCGTCCTTATCACATATTTCACAGCTTATCTGAAAAACTTGCATTAATGGCTGTGTGATTTGTGTGCTCTGATACATTGCACTCAGACGTAGTTAGGCTACTGGGTGTCGTCGGGACAACGGGATAGAAGATCAGCTAATTTATTCTGCTTGCCCGGAATATGTTTGACCTCGAAACTGTAGTCTTGGAGCAACAGCGACCAACGTGCAATCATGTGGTTGGTAGGAGCTCCCGATGTGATGATTGTTAACGGACTATTGTCGGTTTCAAAAATAAAGTGCCTCCCAAGGAGGAATCTGGATAATTTTGTAATTGCATATACAAGGGCAAGGGCCTCTTTTTGAGGTGTGGACCAATTTCGTTCCCTCTGTTTTAGTTTGCGGCTCAGGTAATATACAGGATGAAGAATATGGTCATATTCCTGTAGTAATACTGCCCCAATCGCCACGGAGCTCGCATCTGTACGTAATCTGAAAATAATATCCAAATTTGGCAACTTAAGTATGGGATTATCAGAGAAATAAGATAATACTTTTGCAAATGCAGGTCTTAGGCATTCGCTGTTCACAATTTTATTTGGTTGGTCTTTGGTTAATAGGTTAGTAAAACACTCAGTCAGCTCCGCAAAATTTGGTATGAACTGTCTGTAGTATTTCAATAGACCTAGGACACTTCGGACTTCTTTCTTTGTAGTCGGAAGTGATAGTTTTAGAATTGTTGACACGATGTTGTCGTCAGTCGTGGACAAAGCCGTTAGAGATTTTATAGCCCAAAAAGGAGATTTCTTGGTAGGCTATGTCAACTTTAGCAGGTTTAACTGTCAGTCCGTGCTGTCTGATACGGTCAAATGTCTGCTGTAGTGTCGTTATATGGTCTTTCATTGTCTTTGTGTGTAATCAAATGTCGTCCATGTAAGAGATGATATTAGATATGTCTGTTAGAAGTAGTCTTGTCATACGTACGAATGTTGCGGGAGCATTTACAAGCCCGAATGGTAGTTTGCACTATTCGTACAGTCCCCAAGGTGTGGCAAATGCTGTCAGGTGTCTGCTCTGTTCGTCTACCGGTATTTGCCAGTAACCTTTTGTCATGTCCAGTTTCGTGAAGTATCTAGAGTCTGTCAGTTCAGTCAGTAGGTCTTCACAGTTGGTCATTGGTTCTAAATCCAACTGTGTGATCTTGTTCAGTTTCCTTTAGTCCACACAGAGTCTTATTGTGTTGTCCTTTTTCCTCACAATCACTATCGGAGAACAAAAATGAGACTGATCGTCTGATGATGTGGTTCTTTTCTAAGTCTATAATTTCTTGGTGTAGTTTTTCTTTGTAATGAATGGGAATGGAGTATGGTCTGCATTTTATCGGTGTGTTGGATGTCAAAGTAATGTGATGATGCACTAAGTCTGTTTGTCCTGGGTGGTTAGAGAAGATGGTACTGTAGTCTTGTATCAGTTGTCTGCAACTGTCGGTCTCTGCGTCAGATGAGGGTTTATTTTTATGTCTTGCAAACTGTTTGTCGTGTCAAGTGCTGGGGTTGGTATTTCGTCGTTGTCATCGTCGTCTTCATGGTCAACTATCGTTGTGCTGGCTGCTGTCTCGTCTTGGTCTTCGTCTCTGTTGTAGTATGGTTTTAGCATGTTGATGTGGGATATATTTTATGTTTGTCTTTGACTGCAATTTCATAGTCAACATTCGAGATCTGTCTCAGTACCTTGAATGGTCCTTGCCATGAGTCTGTCAGTAGATGTCGGTCACTAGGTAGAAGAAGTAGAACGTCTTGTCCAGGTGTCAGTGTTATCGTCCTATTTCCTCTGTTTGCGTACTGTCTGTAAATAGCACCATATTGTTTAAGTGCTTCTTTGGCTATGATACAAGATCTCATTATCGTTTCACGCAATGATGCTACATGTTCATATGATGATATGGGTTTATTTATAGGTGTAGTTTCAGTTAACATGGAATGGTATATATATATATACAATGGGCCGCGTGGTTTGGCACCATACACAAGTTCAAATGGTGAGAAATCTGTGCTGGAATGAGGTACTTCGCGACATGCAAATAATATGGCAGGCAAATAGGTATCCCAGTCTTCAGGATGTTCCCGGGTGACTTTAGAAAGCATATGCTTGAGATCCCCATTAATTTTGTCTATAACTCCCGTTGAGTGAGAATGCTACGGGCTGTTGAAACATTGCTTCACCCCTAACATTTTGGTAAAAGCTTAAGTGGTTGCCGCTATAAACTGACTTTCTCGATCTGAGAGGATAGTGACAGGATACCCTACTCTCGAAAATATGTGGAAGAAAACTTCCATCACATCTTTGGCAGTTATGTTCTTAAATGGAATAGCTTCAGGCCAGCGGCTACATAGATCAGTTATTGTAATTATGAATTTATTTCCTCTAGATTTTACATGGTTTAGAGGACCTACAATGTCGACAGAGATCTTTTCAAAGGGTCTACTAGCTAAATCTGTAACCTGTAATTCAGCTTGTGGGTGTTTACCCTTTTTGACTAGTTTTTGGCAGATGTCACAAGTTCTGCAATATTGTTTAGTATCATTACAGAATTTTGGCCAGTAAAAGTGGGTCAACAATCTAGATCTAGTCTTTGAATAAGCCATATGCCCTGCGAATGGTATATCGTGTGCAAGATGTAAGGCTTGTTTGCGGTATTCGATTGGCAACACCGTTTGCTCTGTGGTGCTGGTACCTCTGGTATAGTACCTTGTAAGGATGCCATCTTTTAGAGCAAAATGCCATCTCGCATTCTTAGTCAACCTTGGCTTTTGGCCTATAAGATTAAAATATTTGTGCAATGATGGATCAGCCTTTTGGGCTGTTATAAAGTTCTCCCTCATGGTTTTAGGAGGTACTAACACTGGGCTTAGCATTTCTAGTGCCTCAGTTTGGTCGATTTGCTCTTGCACTCTCGCAGCAGATCTAGTTACTGTGTTAACATTTTCAATAACATGACATGGTGGTGAAACATTTAGATCAATGGATTCATGTGATGATATTACTGAATTAGCAAACATGCATTCATTCGATGATAGCACATTCTCAACAATGCAATTGGTTGGAGATGATGTTACATTATCATCGGTATATTTGGCAACAGATGTTATGGTGTTATGAGGCATATCATTCACATCAGGAAGGTTACCAACAATAATGCCGCAACATGGATTTGATAATGCTGCACATTTAACCTTTCCTGTGAGGAATGGGGTGTCAATATATGCCCATGCAAGTGGATATTTCTCGATGTTACCTGAGAAAGTTCTGCATGTTACATGTTTGCCTGTATAATCTGTAGGCAATATGAAGTCTCTTTTTAAACCGATAAGAGTGCTTCCGCTGTCTCGTAAGACTGTAGCAGACTTGCCATTCACATATCCTTGGTGGATGTTAATCTTGCCTTTGGAGTCTATCACCAAATTAGCTTCTTCATTGGCAATAGGTATTGAGTGGCCGCATGTTAATAGGCCATCTTCATGGAACTGATTACAGATGGTACACTTTTCAAGATTAAATACATCAATGGCCTGTGCTGAGTTCACAGGGTGATTTTCAACTTGTTCCTCATCTGAGGAAGAGCTATCAAACAAGGCTGCATTAGCCTTCCTGGTCATCTGTCTACCTTTACAAGAATGGCGCCAGTGGCCGTACGCTTTGCAAAGGAAGCATTTGGTTAGCCGTTTATAGCTCTTTCGCTCCTTATCTTGCTTATCTATAGTAGTTTTGCAAGTATGTGAGGTATGCTGGATTTTTATCACACATATCAGTCTGATTGTGTGGCAGCTGGCAAAATCTACATTGGTGGTATTTCTCAGTAGTAGGCTTAAATGATTTTTGCCTATTGTAGGGATCTGATCTTGATTTGTCATAGGTAGCAGCTGCTACAAAATTTATGTCAGTCAACCCACTAGAAAAACATTGTTTGTTGGCTGTAAAATAAGCCGAACCTCGTTTCTCTATCTGTTGTACATTCTCACACTCACACTCTTGCAGAAACTTAGAAAATGGTGGTGGAAGAGATGAGATGATTTTATCTCTGAGGATGAGATCTTTCAATTTATTAAAGTCGTTGTTAACTTTGGCTGCAGACAGCCATTTACTGAAAATATCCTGTACTACAGAAATGTAGTCAGAGAACGTTTGTGTAGGTTTTGGAGCTACTTTACTGAATTGTTCTCTGTAGCCTGCTTCATCTAACAGGAAATGTGACATAATTTTTGACTTAATGTACTGATAATCTTTCCTAAGATCTTTAGGGATGGTCTCTATCACTTTCAGAGGTTCCCCTGATAAACTCCTCATGTATATGATGTTCCATTCAGTCTCTGGGATCTGATAATGGTCCATTAAAGTTTCAAAGTTCTGGGTGAAGGCTGCTATGCAGTCACCCGTGGTGTAATTTCTCACAATCCCTTGGTACTTTTGTACTGATTCTCTTTTTCAAGCCTTTCTGACCTTCTAGACTCTTTGTCTACAGATGTCTCAGCTTCTAGCTGTTTAATTTTCAGCTGCAGTTCCAGTTCTTCCTTTTAGTTCGAGGCATTAATTTCAAGCTCTTCCTCGCTTTACTCTGATGCTAAGATCTCGCCTTTTGCAAAATCATCATCTGTCTCTGCCTTTTTTGCAGTCAATTCTAATTCTGACTGTTTCATAGCCGCTTCTGCTTTTCTAGCTTCTGCCTCCTAATTCTGCCTTTTTTCAGCTCTCTTTCAGCTGCTCTGTCTTCGCGTTCCCTAGCATTTTCCGGTACTAGGGGGTGTTCCTGCATACTTTTGCTTCACTCATTTTGTCAAACTCATCACCATGTTAAGCTTTAACTTTAAACCCATTTCGATGAAATCATTTCAAAGTCAGACATGATGGAATGTTTTCAATGACAATGAATGTTCACACACAAAAATTTAGTTATAAGTTGTTAGTAGAGTGAACAATTTATACAGTACTTTTGAAATTACAGCGCGTGCCTAAACTTGCATACAAAAGTATATGAAAAGATAATACTTAAGTGCACTGGAGAACTGGAAAATGGTGGAAAACTGGACCAGAGACTGTAGTGTCGTTACTGACCGGAAAAATGACCTCTACTGCTAACGGTTACGGGTGACACACAAAAAACCTGTTGTTTTTGGAGGAAGGAAATATTAGTATATGTATGTTTATGAGGTGTATGTGTGTCAACTAAGTTTTGTAGGTTTGTATGCTGTCAAGTATGATTGTTCGTCGTAATACCGTAATATCCTCCGTTCAACAAATTCAACAACTTCCTCTTTCAACTTCTTCCAGAACTTTCTTTCCAGAACTTTCTGCTTACACACGATTTCTATGCTACTCAATTAGTTTATCAAGGACAAGCTAGCCATGTTATCTATGGTTCAATCACTAAAGACTAGCTATCCACGTTCACACAAATGGTTAAAATTCAACAAGGATGAGCTATCCTACGTACAAATCACGTTCATACTATCTTTATGCACGGTTCCAATAGTACTCCCACGTTCACACATCTGATTTCAAAGCCGGACGAAGCCTCCACGTTACACATGTCAGGTTCTTACATTTAACAATACTTAGGCTCGTGTGACCTAACACATGTGAGACAAACACACTCACAGAATGACTCGACGTAACACACTGCAACACTAAGTTAAACACTTTATTTACACTTCTCAAGCAACACAATCAGATCAAGCGTCTCGCCATTACAATATCGATACTACAATACAATTAGTCAATAAATCAATACACTGGATACACTCACAGACCTATACCACAGCCGCACAGTCTCCTATCCTCTCTCAAGAGTTACTATCAATCGGCATTCAGACACATTAGTCATACAAGCTTCTCTCAGACCCGTCAGTACTGTCCGACAATCCCAAGCCTGTCTGCCGTTCCTCGCTCTGAGCACTTGCCATGTGGGATTGTGCCCCTGCGTGATCTTCGTGTGTCACTCATGTACTGGCTTGACCGCTGTCTGGTTAGTCCCGCTCACAGGCGAACCTGTGGATAGGTAAATGGTATTCGCCTGGCGCCGTTAACGACGACGCGGCACAACTACAGGGGAGATTATGACAATTTCGCTGCATCTCATCAGGTGCATACTGTAGAGATATATATCATATGAAGTGAATAATACTTTAGTTGAAACAATTAAAACACATAGCCACAGGTATTGTTCGAATGTGGAACATCTATTATCCCCACCTGTAATTTCAAATTTATCACAATTGTTTTTTGTTTTATTGTTATTAGGTGCTGACATATTCTGGTGTAAGTGTGAGTGAACTAGGAAGTGTTACTACATTTTATTTCCAGATTATTAATTGTAATAGTTATTGTGTAATGACACTGTATTTTGACACTGTAATTGTCCATACATAATGTTGTGTAAGGTTGTGTCCTGTCCCATCTCTTGTTCATTACCTATATAGACAGCATATGTAAAGAAACCAGCCAAATAGAGACAGTAGCAGCACCGCATGACGAACAGAACACAGAATAAGAACCAATGGTTGATTACACCAGTAAAGAACTTCTATTTGTGGATGATCAAGCACTAATAGCAAAATCAGAAGCAAAATTATAAGTCCACATAAATAGCCTCAGCGAAGTATGAAAGGAGCATAACATGAAAATTAGCATCAGTAAAACAAGGTAATGACTATAACCAAAGAAGAAAGAAACAACAACAAAGATTCATCTAAAAGAACACCCCCTGGAACATATAAAGAACAAGTATTTAGGAAGTATAATATCATTATCATGTGCCATGCCGATAAGCATGGGTGGTCATGTTTCACCATCTCACACGATCACCAGAGTCATGGATCAGCTCTTTGTTCTTGTCTTGACCATACCACATGGCCAAGCCTTCCAGGTATTTACTTCTCTGTCTTCCCCTTGTTCTTTTCACCTCAATCTTGCCAGTTGTCACCAAGTTCTCCAATTTATTTCTTCTCATGTGTCCAAACAATTGTGACTGTATACATCTGATTTCTCTAATCAGTGTATGATTTTCATTTGCTTCTTGTAGGAATTCATCATTGGTTTTTCTGTCTGTCCATGGTATTCTTTGCATTTTCCTCAGTAACCACATTTCCACAATCAATCAATCAATCAATCATGTGCCATGCCGGAAAGCGTGGGCGGTCATGATTCGCCATTTCACTAGATCACCAGTGTCGTGGATCAGCTCAGTGTTCCTGTCTCGTCCATGCCATGTGGCCAAGCCATCCACAATCATCAAATGTTTTTCAATTTGTCTGCTCAATGTGCATGCTTCACACCCATGCAAAAGCACTGGTTCTGTGTAGCACTTCAACACTCTTTTTCTCATTGCAAATTACATCTTTTTGTTGGTCAGTATGTTTTTCATCTTGTAAAAGGCTACCTTCAATATGGATATTTGTGTTCTGATCTCTTCAAGGGATCTCCCATCAGATGTTATAACTGTTCTGAGATTACTGTACAGATTCACTTGTTTAAGAATAGTATAATATCATCAAATCAAAACAAACTCTTTGGACACATGGCACCAATACCAAAGAACAAACATGTCTCAATAGATACTAAAAAGGCACTCTACAACACAATCTTTCTACCAACTCTATGCTACAAGTGCCAAACCTGCAAAATGACAGAAAAAGAGAAAAGAAAATTTACAACAGAAATTAGATTCCTGAGAAGAATACTGATTGTACCAAGAAAAGAGAAATGAAGAAATGAAGAAATCAGGACTTAAGTGGGGGTTATAGCAGTGCTAGATTTCATCAGAAAACAGCAACTTAAATGGTTTGGCCATATAACTAGACTACCAACTAACAGTATACCACAACAAGCAATGATGTACAGACCAAACAGAACCAGAAGAAGAGGCTGACCATGTAAATGATAGGCTGAGGGAATAACATAATCTATGGGAATCATGATATATGAAGCCCATAAATGGGCACTGTTCTGCTTCTTCTTCTTCTTCTTTCGTTAGCTTGAAATAATGTCTATAACTGCAATGTTGTCTCTTGTATGAATCTAACAGTCTTTTCTAGTTCACTCAGCGGTCCATAGAGTTTATCTTCCACTGTTGTCTCTCTAGGCCAGAAGGTTGACCTGGAATTGTTGTAGTTTGGGCAGTCCTGGAGTATGTGCTCAGCTGTCTGCGTCGCCAAGCCACATGTACACATGGCTGAGTCACCAATCTTTAATTTTGTATACATATGGTTGCGTAATCTATTGTGTCCTGTTCTGAGGCGCAAAATAATGACCTGTTCCGGTCTGTCCATAACGTGGTAGTCGTCTTGAGTAGGGTTTGGTGGCCTTCTGACTGATTTGATCATTCTTTTCTTTTGGTGGAATGTAATGGGCACATCAGGCTGTTCTTCTTTTGCTCCTTCCTTAGCCAATCGATCAGCTCTGTCGTTTCCGGGTACTCCACAGTGGGATGGTATCCACTGTATGGTGACCTTATGCTGACTGCTAAGTTCAGAAAGTAGTGTCCTTAGAACTGGTAATTTCCCAGACAGGAGTGCCTCTATTACTGATTTTGCATCTGTCAATATCACCACAGGTTGTCTACCATGGCTGGTATTTTGTAATTTCTCTGTTGCTATCTTGATTGCCTCAATTTCAGCATCATAGTTATGGCAGTACTTTCCTGTTGGAACTCTGGCCGTGTCCCTAGTATTATTTGGGTATTCTATATACACTCCCGCTCCTCCATTTCGAACAGCATTTTGTGCTGACCCATCTGTGTAGACTCGGATCCAGAGGTCCTGTGGGTATTCGTCATCAAGGAAGCTGAGAGTGCCTGTTCTGCGCTGTACAGTGTTCTGTTCTTCCTTGTCAAATATTCCTTTCACTTTTGTTGGATTTGTAGCGATAGTCTATGTTCATCTTTCCATGGAGTTCGCTCTGGAATAGTTGTCAGTGGTATACCAACTGTGGGAAGATCTGTGGTTTCTCTGCAGAGTCGTTTGGCCTGGTGGATAAAACTACTTCTTTTCAACCGCCCCATAGCTAAGTTTTCAAATCTGTTCTTCATAGGGTGGCCTGGCAAGCTGAGGAACTTGTCTGCTTGTATTAGTGTTTTTGTATCTCTGCATTCTCTTAGAGCTTGTGTCCTCCCCATTTTCTCCATTGCTACTATATGGGTTGATCTCATCCCTTCTGTGATGACTCTAAGAGCTTGATTTTGCACCTTGTCCAGCTCTTGTAGTGTCGTTTTTGATGCTGAACACCACACAGTTGACCCGTATTCCAGGTGTGGTCGTATGCTCTGTTGATAAACTTTGCTAAGTATTTTTCCACTGGCTCCCCAAGTGGTTCCACCTAGCTTTCTCAGGATGGCTATTTTCCTTCTGGCTTTTGCTACAGCTTTTTTTATGTATTTTCTCCATGTCAGCCAGTCATCAAATGTTACACCAAGGTATGTTGGTTCTTTATCTTCTCTAAGGGGTGTTCCATTTATCTGGATGATCCCTGCCTTTTGTTTCGGAGAGAGGGTAAATAGAGTGGTGCTGCACTTGTCAGTGTTTATGCTGACACACCATCTATCTGCCCATGCAACAAATGTATCTACAGCTCTCTGTAGCAATATGGTGGCCACTGATGCATGTTCATTTGTGCTCCACAAAACCAGGTCATCAGCGTACATTGCCGCTTTAATTCCATCGGGTAGATTAGCAACAAGATCATTGATGAAGATTAGAAAAAGTGTGGGGGACAAGACTCCACCCTGCGGAACACCGTGACGCAATAGTACTTTCTTGCTCTTGAGACCGTCTATCTGTACTCAGGCTCTTCTGTTGTGCAAGTATGCTTTCACCCATTTGTACATTCTTCCATTGACTTTACAGTTTCTCAGTTTCTTCATAAGACCTTCTTTCCAGACTTTGTCAAAGGCTTTCTTCAGATCTATCCATGCCGCAAGTACCAGCTTCTTCTCTTGGAATGCATCCTCAACTTCTTGAGAGAGATAGGTTGTCTGATCTTCCGTAGAGTAGCACTGCCTAAAGCCAGCCTGTTGTGGCACAAGGATGTTTTCACTTTCAATGTACCACTATAGTCTGTGATTGATGATGCGTTCCAGTGTTTTGCAGAGACAGCTGGTGAGGCTAATTGGTCTGTAGCTGGAGGCAATGGAACTATCTTTCCCAGATCTTAGGAGGGGTATCATGATTGCTTCTCTCCAGGCTTGTGGAACACTGCCTAACTTCCAGGAGTTATTGAAGATCTGTAACAGCTTTGCTTTGGCCTCTGTTCCTAGGTTCTGATCATTTCATTGGAGATACCATCAGCTCCTGGTGACTTTCTCATTTTCAGTTTTGATATTGCTAGCTCCAGTTCACTGATTGTGATAGGTGCCTCCATAACCTCATGTACTATTTCCTTCTGTCCTGTATGTTGCCATTTCTCTCGAATCTCCTGTTGTTTCTCTGGACTAATTTCGATATTGTTATCTTGTGCGAATGAGTCCGCAAAATGGTCAGCTGCTTGTTTTCCTGTTAAGATGTTTCCGTCTTTATGTAGTGCAATTTTTGAGTTTCTCCCTGAACCCTCATCGTTAAGCTGTTTTATTAGCTTCCACAACTTCCTTGTGTCTCTTTCAAAGTTCAGTGACTCTGTTTTCTCCTGCCAGCTTTTCCGTCTAGCCTGCAGCTGGGCCCTTTGAAATTTGGCTTTTGCGTGCTGGTATTTATTGTGGTGCTCTTGGCAGGGGTTGGCTTCTGCTTGCCTTCTACACACTTCCACATCATTATGCAACTGTTCCAGTTCACTACTCCAGTAGGGTTTATAATGTTTACGGGCTCCTCTTGGTACTGTTTCTCGTGCTGCCTGTAGTATGCATTTCCCAAACTCTTCAACTACTTTATTTATGTCCCTCTCAGTGTTCAGGTTTCTAACCAGTATGCTGGTGCGAAGCTTGTACATTGCCCAGTCTGCTTTCTTGTAGTTCCACCTCGAGAGAGTGCTGCTTTCACTTACAAGCTCATTTTCTACAGTTAGAAA
Organism: Cepaea nemoralis; assembly: GCA_014155875.1. Lineage (NCBI taxonomy): Eukaryota > Metazoa > Mollusca > Gastropoda > Stylommatophora > Helicidae > Cepaea > Cepaea nemoralis. The sequence continues at coordinate 43,637 of JACEFZ010021979.1, read as the reverse complement.
GACTGGTCGATGGTCACTGCCACCTAGCTGTTTCCCAACAATTATTTTAATGTTCCACTCCAGGTCTGGTGAATGAAAAGCCAGGTCAGGTGTAGTTGTAGTGTGCCATGATCTCGAGTAGAAGGTATGTGGGTCAGACGGCTTGTTAATCAAGATGAATCTATTCTCATCTTGCCAGTCTTCCAGTCTCTCTCCTCTCTGGTCCATGTGATCATAGCCCCAGCTCTGCGAGTGGCTGTTAAAATCGCCACACACAATCATTTTTCCTTTTAATGGTAGTGTGTCCAGTGCCTGTGGGCGGTCATTTGGACAGTAGTAATTGATCAGGTGAAGGTCTGTATTGTCTGTCTTAAGTTTAAGTGCCTGATACTCAGCCCCTTCCATGTAAACTTCAATTTGGGAAGCAGGGATGTTATTTTTGACAAGGGTCAGTATCCCACCCTTTCGCCTGTCCTTTCGGTCAGATCGGTAACACTGGTAGCCTCTGATTTTGAAGGCTATATTTTCGTTGAGGTGTGTTTCTTGCAAGCAACATACGCTTACATTTTCTTGGGCCAAGATGTTTTCTAGTTCTATTCTTTTCTTGTTGACACCTTCTGCATTCCAATGCATTATTTTAAGTCTTTGTTTGGTACTGCCAGACTGCTTCTATTGTAAGACCCCTTGGCTCCACAGGACATTTGAGAAAGACCTCCAGTAGCTGTGATTAGACCCTTACGAGGCAAAGGGCCCGGCACTGCACCTGCCTGGGGGTCCAAAGCAGGGCGAGCAGCATAACAAATAGCAGTAGTCGACATATTTCATTATGCGTAGTTGCGTGGCAGCCCGACTTCTGTGGTGCGCCTCCTGGCTGGCTGCTTCCGTCTTCAGCACCTATAAGAGCAGACTATGGTCTTACTCAACACGAACTTCTGAATAAACACAACCAAAATGATGGCGTCACCGCCAGTGCACAAAAGCTTTAGTCACTGGATCAGAGAGTACTCTACAAGTAAAGTTAATTATACGTAATGACGTATCTACAAGAAACGTTGACATGAAAATCCAAAATATACAACGAAGAAGCATATAATTGAAATAATTTCCTCCATGATTCTGTTTGTTTGTACTGCTGAATCCAAACTCTTCAATCCCGAATATATAAATATTATGATAGACAGATGTAGTACTTTTGAATTCCTTCATCAGACTGTCAGACTCTCCTTGACCTTTGCAGCAGAATGTTTACTGTGCAAGCAGAAGCATTTTACTTTGTTTCCGCATTTTATTTTCGAATCAAACATACAAACAACCGCGGACAGATGTAAAAGCACTCCACTACCAGTCCAACATGAAGCAAACCGTAGCCACAAGCAAAACACTCCAGAGGCCATAACAGCTCAACCACATATCCTCCATATTGGATGACATCCACTGTTCTGCTGTTTATGCTTCACCTCGACACCACAAGATACAAGAGGAACAGGATGAGATGGTGTTGTATAATCTATTGTGTCCTGTTCAGAGTCACAGAAAAATGATTTGTACTTTTCTATCCATGAAGTGGTAATCACTTTGAGCTGGTGATTATAAAAATTGCTTGGCTAGCAAATTCATTTGGTAGTTAGTTAGTTAGTCGACAGATCATCCTCGTTGCACATCGAACCATTCAGTCCATAAGTGCTCGGATCCCCTCCTCAGCAAATCCCGCAGCGTGTAGCGGCTAACGACGCCAGTTCTGTGTTGGTTTATCAATCTTCTTTGGCTTCCTGCGTAGTGTTCTTGTTTGGCCACCCCTCTTTTAATTTGCTGCTCTCGCAGTCTGGCCATTGTTGTAGATTCACAGTCATCACTTGGTTCTCGCAAAAGTCTCACTTCTCGTAGAGCATTCAGAATGTCAGCCTGGTCCATGGCGCGTCCGCCCTCCACAGTAGCCGCACCTGCGAGCTTGTCAGCCCGCTCATTTCCTTGTACTCCCGCATGCCCTGGCACGAAGATGAAACTAATCTTTGCCAGCCGAGACCGCTTCAGAGGCAGCAACCATTCTCTTCGGATCGACCCCTCCTCTATCCTCTTGATCATGTTCATTGAGTCGCTAAGGAAACAAGCCCTAGTGAATGTCTGTGTCTCGAGCCATGTTATTGCTTTACTTACTGCCATGACTTCCATGGTCAGGCTACTTGTGGTTTCAGTGAAAGCACCAGAGTCCTCCTTCACAATTCTCCCTCCGGCCCGAGCTGTAAAGGCCCATGAGCTTCTCACATGTCGGACGACCGACCCATCTGTGTAGATGACCGCGTCACCGTCTAGCGAATTCTCGAAATTCAACGCTTGTACTTCAGCCTCAACAGCAGCCGGATTTTCTTGTCTGCATTTTCTATCTAGTTGGATGCAAACTGAAAAGGATGTGCAGAAGTCTGTTGGCACTTGCACCCACTCCTCGCCAGGTTCTAAGTCCTCAAGTGAACACACCTGTTGAAGAATGTCTTCGGCTTGACCCATCCACGACCGTCCTCTTTTTAACCTGCTGCTCTTCACCTTCTAATTTCACTAATGCAGTGGATGTTGTGTGTTTGCGTTAATTCTGAGGTAGGCGCGTGCCCTGCAAACTTGTATTCTCTCTTCAATGGTTGGGAAATCAAGAAGGTAGCGCATCGCCCTGCATGCTGTATCTCTTGTACATCCAAGAATAATGCGCATAGCTTCATTCTGTATCCTTTCCATCCTTTCTATCTGCTTATGACTGAGAGTCAAGATTGCCATTGCATACTCCAAAACAGACATGACCAGCCCCTCGTACAGAAGACATAGATGGCGCTGCTCACAGTTTGCTGCCGCCATCACCCGCATCGCTGCCAAACCCCGCTTGGCCTTTGTTATCACCTGGTCTATGTGCACATTATAAGCAAGGCTTCGATCAAACCGTATCCCCAGGTAATTCATTGCCTGCGTTCTTTCCACCGTCTCTGAACACAGCATTACAGTTGGTGTTGGATTGTTGACAATATGATTATTCAACGAGAACCAAGTCACTGTTGCCTTTGTTGGGTTGACCATTGCCCCATCTTCATCACACCAAGAACTTATGCGATTGAGTTCGGTGTTTAGTTCCACAGCAACCTTCTCTCTATCCTTACCGTGACGATACACTAAAACATCATCGGTATATGACAATGTCCTGCCAGGTCCAGTGATCTGCTCACTGGTGATTCTCACTGTGTAGGCGTTGAACAGTACCGGAGATAATGGTGATCCCTGTGGTAGGCCAGGATATATTGTTGTTGGTTCCGAAGTCCAACTGCCACATCTAAAAACTACTTTCCGCTGGAAGAGGGCTGCAGCGATCCAACTAAGGAGGAATGGACTTACGTTCAGTTCAAGAAGCTGAAACATTAAAAAATCCAGTGGTACTCTGTTGTATGCGTCCTCAAGATCAATCGCTGCAGCAACGGTTTCAGTGCCTGAGTGGAAACCTTCATAGACATCATGGGCAAAGACTGCTGCATTGGTCCAGGTTTCTCTTTTTGGACGGTACCCACCCAGGGTAGGTGGGAAAACACCTTGCCTCTCTAGTTGGCTTGATATTTTCCTGGCAATTACCTTCTCCAGCAGCTTGCCTATTGTATTCTGCATGGTTATAATTCGATATCCCTGAATTTTTTTGTGGTCTTTGTCAGGCTTCGGCAAGGGAATCAGATAGCTGTGTAACCATTCCTCCTTGATGCTAGAACTCCCTATACTGTTGTTGTACATGTCTGCTAGTTTCTCTAGCTCATTGTCGGTACACCTATTTATGTCGTCGTATCTTATGCCATCAGGACCTGGAGCACTGTTTTGTGATCGTCGAAGCACAGCCTTGATTTCTTGCTCTGTCACTGTGTCTTCATCCGAAGTGTTCTGGGCCTTGCATCTGTCTGAGGTGACCTCCTTGGCCAGATTTCGGCCTCCCATGTCTGTCTGGTTGCTCTGCTCAAGGTAGCGTTCAAAGAGGGCTTTGCCCTTGTCCTCGTCAGTACTCTGCCAGATGAGGTCAGCACCTTGGAAGTCAGAAATGCTCTTATTCTTGACTACACCACTCATGCTTTTATGTAGTCGCCAGAACAATTTCAGTGACTTGTCTGTGCTTACTCTTTGACACACCTCTGCCCATTTTTCGCTTTTAACCACCGTGACCAGTTTTTTGAAATAGCTTACTTTTGTGTGCATCTCTCTTTCTAAGTGCAAGCAGGGACTAGGATGACCAGCTCTGTTCTTCTTGGCATTTTGCCATCTCCTTACAGCACTACGCTTATCCACCCAAGCCTTCTCCACCTCGAAACTCCACCATGGTGGCTGCTTCCAGCTTTTTTTCCTGCCCTGAAACGTTCTGCGCTTGTCACGTCTTATTTTACTCACCACATCTTGCCCTGTACTGTCATACTGGAACGTCTTTACCTTTAGCTTGTGCTGCCTGGTTCTGCCTTTCTCCACCAATATGCTGCAAGGGTGGTGGTCGCTGCCATGGTGTCCTAGGACACCCCATCTACACACTGTAGTGAGTGAAGGTGAAACTAGCGCCAGATCAATAGCACTGTCCTCATCGCCTGGACGGCTTGCTGTCCTGGTGACACAGCCACTGTTGATACAAACCAGGTCGATGGTTTCCAGTGCAGTCTCGAGCTCCTCCCCTTGTGTATTGGAGGAAGTGTTTCCCCATGATCTGCCTTTAGCGTTGAAGTCACCACAGAAAATAACATTTCTCTCGTGGCCTAATATGCCACTTAAGCACTGCCACTTCTGGGCGTCCACACTCGCATTGCGGGCATAAACATTAACCAACACGAATGGTATACTGGAATGAACTCTCAACGTCCTGTATTTGTATATCGTCACTGTCCCAACTGGACATGTCTAGCTCTGACGCCACCATGCTGTCGCGAACGAGAATCGCCGTTCCCAGATAGTCGTCTGTTGTAGAAACATTTGAAGCCGGCAATTCGGAGTAGCTGATCGTCCAGTCTCGTCTCCTGGAGTGCTACAATGTCGTTCCTGTAAACTAGGGTTTCTAAAATAGAGCCCCGTTGTTTTACACTGGCACAGTTCCAATATAGAATACGGATGTTCCTGAGTCCTAGACGGTGACACTTGAGTCTAAAACGTCTCAAACCACCGCGCTTACCTTGCTTCTTTCTCCCTGCGCGGCTTCCTCGCCGCTTCGTTATGTTGACTGCTGACCGCTCAGAGAACACACGTTGTTCCGCCATGTTGAAAAAACGTAAACACAGACTGCTGAGAACCACACACGCTGCTGAAAATTCACTCAAGGATGGCTTCGCTCGATGCACGAACTCCGTAGCACCCACGCAGATCTTGAGTAGAAACTCCTGGTTTTACATCCTTTCACACCAATTACAAGCAAGAGATGAATAAATCCATCCCCTACGCGAAAAAGTTAACGAACACAAAACAACACGACCGTCCGTCGCCATCTTGAAACCGGAAGTGGTAGGAAGTTTGATTTGACTGTACAGTTTGTAGGTGTCATCAAAGTCCATCAATCTGGTACCTGTTGGTGAAGCCTCTGGTATACACAAAGCTCATTTTATGGAAGTGAGCGTAAGCAGCCATGTACTGGATGTGACAGTATCTTGGGTGAGCCAAGTATCAGAGCATCATGTTTCTGCACTTATGCAAGCCTCCCTGGATAGCAGGAAATGCCCATAGTTTGCTTCTGTCTTCCCTTGAGGGCCGACCAAAATGAATTTAGCTTTTCCCACCTTTAACAAAATTCTTTATTGTAATTGCATATTTGTTGTGTTGACAAAAATCCTTACACTTTGCTTGGCTGCCCAGTTTTTTTCCTAAAAAATATCTTGCTTTATAAATCATGTTTTTCCATGATCATAAAAAACTGTATCAAATTCATTTTGATATCTTACTGTGTTCACAGTTTTGCCATAGAGATTCCCACTGAGGTGCATGTCTTTGAGGAGATGGAGAGTAAAGTACCAAAAAGTGCCAAGATAGAACAACCTAAAGTAAATGTAGAATACCCAGGTCAAGGTAAGATTAAGCGATGTATAACATGACAATGATGATGAATATGTCTCTTTATATGCCCAAAATATATTGTCTTCAGTATATTTATTATAACAAATAACCTGTCTCAAGGCTGGAGCATGCTCTGTGATGTGCTAAGACCATCACATTTTGTAGGCCTGAATGCATAGAGAAATACTCTTTGAATCCGTAATGAATACAACGTGTGTTGCAGTGGTCTTCTCTAGTCACCGGAATGTCGCTGTAACTGCCTCCACCTCCATTCTCATGCTGGAGGTCATAGTCTCATATGTCAGACTCTCCTTTTTCAAGACTCGTCCATTAGCCTTTGCAATAAAGCCCCAGCCACTACGTCCGTTTCTCACCACTGACCCATCGGTGTAGATGACTATGTCACCTTGATGTGTGTTGCTCTGGATCAGTTGTTACACTTCAAACTCAGTGCGTCCCGCTGCCCATTCTCTGCACTCACGACCCAGTGTTATTATGACATTGTGCCATTCCGTGATGTCTTCCGGAACTTCAACCCACTCTCTTTCACGATTGATGATTTCTAGATCACACATTTTACATATATAGGATCAGTGGTAAATAGCAAATTATCCCTAGATCAGGAAATCAACATCCGGATTGGTAAGGCAGCAACAACAATGAACAGGTTAAGAAAAAGAGTCTGGGAGAACAGGAAGCTTACTGCCAAAACAAAAGTCATTGTCTATCAAGCCTGTGTCCTTAGTACTCTTCTTTATGGCAGTGAAACCTGGAGAACTTACTCACACCAAGAGAAACAGCTTTCATATGCGGTATCTGCAAAGAATTCTTGGTGTTAAGTGGCAAGACAAAATCACAAATACTGAAGTATTGGAAAGATCAGGTTGTGTGACCGTTTATTCCATGCTCAGTCTTCGTAGACTTAGATGGATAGGACATCTTAGGAGGATGGATGATGGTAGAATACCAAAGGACATCTTCTTTGGTTAATTACAGATGGGTAACAGATCTCAGGTTCGTCTTCTACTACGATACAAAGATGTGTGTAAGCGGGACATGATTGATACAGGCATTGATAATGCACATTGGGAGCAAGTCGCCGCTGAACGTGTTGCATGGAGGGCAAACATCAGAAATGGAATAAAGACAAAGGAGAAAACTATTGTAGATAAGTCACACACAGAGCGTATGAGACGTAAGAAGGTGCATGATGGTGGAAATAACCATGTGTTCACATGCACACACTGTGAACGAAAATTTGCAACGTGAATTGGCCTTACCAATCACATTCGCTACTGCCATGGGTAAAAGTTATTATGCCTTTTTGAAGCACAAACTATCGTCTGTCAAGACAATAAGGTGCCAATGAGATCACACACCTAACGTATAGAAAGTTCTGCCTGTGCCATCCAGGACCGGCCTCATCTTAGTCTATGACCCTTTACCATATCCATTGCTGCATGCAGCGGGTGATCCCTGTCTGCAGCCACTCTCAGGTACCATTTGGCTTGAAAGACCCTAAGCCTGTCTGTCATTGTTGGTAGCGCCAGGATATGCCTCATACATATAATTGGTGTGTCTTTTGTGCACCCCAGGATTAACCGCATGGCAGCATTCTGTATGTGCTCCAACCTTTCAAGCTGGCTCTTTGATACTGTCAGCAGCCCCAAACCATACTCAATGACAGAAATTATTAACTGCTGAAAGAGCCTGTACAGCATCCTCTGATCTACCCCGGTTGCTGCCATAGCCCTCAATGCATTAAGTCCCCTACCAGCCTTCACCACCAAAGCCTCCACATGATCCTTAAAAGACAAACACCTGTCAAAGGTGATACCCAAGTACTTCAATTTACTCTCTCGACTAAGAGGACATCCATTCAACATAATACCTGGGACATCTGCCTTGACGATCCGGTTATCCAGGGAGTACCACACAACCGATGCCTTGTCTGGGTGTATAATGGCCCCTGCATCCCTGCACCACTCCGCTACCCTGTTTACTGCCACCTGTACGTCTTTCGCCAAACTGGCCCTGTCTCTGCCCTGTCTGTACACCAGCACATCATCTGCAAATGTCAAGATTCTACCAACACCTGGTGTCTCAATAGCTGCGATTTTGCTGGTGTAGACATTAAAGAGCACTGGGGACAAGGCAGATCCCTGCGGCAACCCAGGTGTAATAGTACAGGGTCAGAAGTCCAGGAACCCATGCGCAGTGCAACCTTACGCTCATAAAGGACTGCCGCAACCCATCTAACAAGGCAAGGGCAGACTTCCATGTCCAACAGTGTGTGTATTAACCGATCATACCTGACCCTGTTATACGCATCCTCCAGGTCAAGAGCTACCGCCACTGTCTCTTGTTTATCCTGGAAGCCCTCGTAGACATCAAATGCAAAAGTTGCAGCATTGGCCCAGGTGTCCTTCCCAGGCCGGTAACTCCCGAGTCCTTGGGGAAGCAGATTACGACTTTCCAAATGTCGCTGGAGCCTGCGTGCTACTATCTTTTCGAGGACTTTGCCATACGTGTTTTGCAGGGTTATGATTCGGTATCCATTAAGTCTGGAGTGATCCTTACCTGGCTTTGGGAGTGGGACCAGGTAAGCTATGCAGCCAATCGTGGGGTATTTCCGCCGTATTGATGCTTAGGTTGAAACAAAGAGCCATCTCCTCCATCATTTATGTTCCTCATATGGGAATACCTCACCCCATCCGGACCTGGCGATGTGTCTTTAGCCCACTTCAGTACCTGTCTAATGTCCTCTACTTTAATCTCACAGTCCTCCTTCCTAGTGACCCTTGACAAGGCTTCTCTGACGTTATCTCTAATAGCCCTATCTTGCTGATCCGTCTGTTTTAAAAATCGCGCAAGAAAAGCCTCCCCTTTGTCATTGTCAGTTGTCATAGGTCGGTTGTTATCATCATAAACAGTACCATGTGATCAAGGTCTTCTTCCTGAGAGTCAGTGTGGCTTCAGAAAAGAACGTGGAATTGTTGACATGATTTTCGCTGCAAGGCAGCTGCAAGAGAAATGTCAGGATCAGAATTGCGAAATGTTCCCCACTTTCATTGACCTTACCAAGGCTTTTAATACAGTCAGCAGAGAAGGACTGTGGAAGATTATGGCAAAATATGGCTGTCCACGAAAGTTTGTCCAAATAGTGCGGCTATTTCATGATGGCATGCAGGCAAGAGTACAGGAAAATGGCGAACTGTCTGAACCCTTTCCTGTCACCAACGGAGTGAAGCAAAGATGAGTCCTGGCACCAACACTGTTCAGCCTCATGTTTTCAGCCATGCTGATGAATGCCTTCGAGAACAACGACATTGGAATAGACATCAACTACCGAATGGATGGAAAGTCATTCAATCTCAGAAGGCTGAAAGCTAAAACCAAAATTAACAGCGACACCGTCAGAGAGCTCCTGTTTGCTGGTGATTGCGCTCTGTACGCCAACTCAGAGGCAGACATGCAACATAATGTTTCAGCTTTCTCACATGCCTGTGCCAACTTTGGGCTCAATATCAACTTGGAGAAGACTGTAGTTATGTACCAGCCAGCTCCAGGGAATAATCACACTGTGCCGAATATCAAAGTGAATGATCATAGACTAAGTGTTGTGGACAAATTCACCTATCTTGGCAGCACTGTGTCACAAGCTGCCACAATTGATGACGAAGTGAATGCAAGAATCTCCAAGGCCAGTGCGGCCTTTGGCAGACTGTACAAGAATGTATGGGACAGAACTGGAATAAGCCTGCAAACAAAGCTAAAAGTCTACAAAGCAGTTGTATTATCCACACTGCTATATGCTTGTGAAACCTGGACTGTTTATCAGCGACACGCTAGGAAATTAAACCACTTCTACACAGTCTGCCTAAGGAAACTACTGAAGATTAAATGGCAAGACAAGATTCCAGACACTGAAGTCCTAGAAAGAGCATCCATGCCCAGTATCCACACTCTACTGATGAAGAATCAGATTCGCTGGGCTGGTCATTTGACTCGCATGCCAGATCACAGGCTCCCTAAACGAATTTTTTACAGCGAACTGCATTGTGGTAAACGCTCCCAAGGTGGCCAGAGGAAACGATTTAAAGACACTCTGAAAATTTCCCTGAAGGCTTTTGGAATTCATCTTGACACCTGGGAGGCTGCAGCCAGAGACCGAAATTCGTGGCGTGCATCTTTACGCAAGGGTGCAGTCATATATGAGGCAACCAGGACTGCAAGAGCTGTGAAGAAAAGGCAGGACAGAAAAACCACTGCAGGAAATCCTCCTCCAGAAACGTCAAGCATTCCTTGCCCACATTGTCAAAGAACATTTCGAGCCAAAATAGGCCTTATCAGCCATCTTAGAACCCACGGCTCCATACCTTCAACCCCACTGGATGAAATGAATGGTCATCATCATTCTTGATGGACAAACAACACAACAACAACACTATGTGTACCAGGCATCTCCTGTCTCTTCATCTGCCGGTGCAGCCACCAGAATTTTCCCAATGTCACATCTCCACCGACTTCATTGATAAACTGTTCCCACCTAATCCTCTTTACCTCTGCTGCCTGGAGTTTAAAATCCTGCACCTTTACTTTTTTATATCTTTCAGCCTCTTCCAAATCTGTGTCAACTGAATTGGTTGCTCTCCGCACCCTCTGCCAATTCCTTATGGCCGCCCTCTTTTCCCTCCATGAATTCTCTACCTCCGGTGTCCACCATGGTGGTTGGGTGAAGATTCTTCTTGTTGGTTTAGATTTTCTCTTTGATCTAAGGCACCCCAAGAGCGAAGAGTGGTCGTGCTCATAACTGAATGTCCTGCGAGCTCTTATAGCCCTAAATGTGCTGGACTCAGGTATCAGCACAGAACAGGGGAGGTGGTCACTTCCATGGTCTCCAAGGACGCTCCATTTTATATCTAATGCCACCTCTTGGGATACAAGCGCCAGGTCGATGGCTGTGTCAGGGTCCCCCGGTCTCATTGCTGGCCTAGTGGGTGTCCCGTCATTTAGACAGACAACATCCGTCTCAAGATTCCCCACTTACATATACATATATCAGGTTCCAGCTGTATCTGCCGATTTGTAACCGCATTCCCTGCACCTCTTTACTCTCCTGACCCCACCCACTCATATCCAGTATAAAAGAGTGTGTATTCAGTTCTTGTAACATCAGGACATCAAAATCGTAGACCAGTTTTTCCAGTATTGGTCCTCGTTGCTTTGCACTATGGCAGAATGATCATTCACCCACCTGCTAACCAAGCTGTCAGAACGACTGTATGCACTTAATGCATCTCTCAGTGGAAGAACAGCATAAACTCACATAACAGATCTGACCAAATCTATCAGTTTCCTTATCTGCAGTCTTCCATTTACATAGAGCATTAAACACATCTCTAGTACTACCTAAAGAGTATTGATGCATGACAAGGCAGACGTGGTTGCGCCCTTGTGGGAGCACGTGTACACCTCAGAGGAGCAAATGGATCACCATAGTCTGGCAAGAATGAGACAGCGAGGGGTGACGAGAGGATCTGGCCGATGCTCGACGCTTAGAGGAAAGGCGAGACGTACATATAATCAGATTGCTACTGGAACTATTAGTGTTGCAACTCTTCGCTGGCTGCTGAGGATGGGGACGGAGCACTTATGGGAATGCCCTGAATGCTGTGATGTCGGTTCCTAAATCAATCAATCAATCAATCTAGTACTACCTTTAATAAGCTTGATTAACCCACAGACCAATGGGACTGTTAGCAAGATTTTTCCATGTTCATGTCACATTATGTTGTTATTGGCACCTTGCCGTCTTGACAGATGATAGTTTGGTACATTGTGCTTCAAATAGGCATAATAACTACAACCCATGGTGGTTGCGAATGTGCCTGATCATACCAATTCGCGCTGTACATGTTCGTCCACAATGAATGCATGTGAACATATGGTTATTTTCACCATCACGCACCATCTTACATCTCATTCGCTCAGTGTGCGACCTATCTGCAATCATGTTTTTCTTTGTCTTTATTCCATTTCTATTTGCCCTCCATGCAACACGTTCGGCGGCGACTTACTCCCAATGTTCATTATCAGTCATATCCCACTTACACACATCTTTATATTGTAGTAGAAGACGAACCTGAGGTCTCTTACCCATCTGTAATTCACTAAAAAAGATATCCTTTAGTATTCTACCATCATCCATCCTCCTAACGTGTCCTATCCATCTGAGTCTACAAAGACTGAGCATGGAATACACCATCACACAACCTGATCTTTCCAATACTTCAGTGTTTGTGATTTTGTCTTGCCACTTAATACCAAGTATTCTTCGCAAACCCCGCATACGAAAGCTGTTTATACATTTTTATTCGTGCGAGTAAGTTGCCCAGGCTTTACTGCCATAAAGAAGAGTACCAAGGACACAGGCCTGATAGACAAGGACTTTTGTTTTGGCAGTAAGTTTTCTGTTCTCCCAGACTCTTTTTGTTAACCTGTTCATTGTTGTTGTTGCCTTACCAATCCTATTGTTGATTTCCTGATCTAAGGATAATATTTACCTCTGATCTTAAATATGTAAAATGGTCTACTATCTCCAATTCAGCATCGTCAATGAAGACTGATGGTACCCAATGTGCTGCTTATGACATATCTGTGTCTTCTTTTTGCTAATTATTAAACAAAATTCAGAACAAGCATTGGGGAATGCAGATACTAGACATAATTCTTCCTCAGAATGGGTCGTAATTGCAGCATCATCTGCAAACACCAACTTTCTGATCAACACCCTCCTAATTTTGGTCTTAGCCTTCAATCTTAAAAGAGTCGCTTAAAAGTCGACAAGGTCGACTTCATTGCTCCGGGTTTTATCCCATATGGCTCGGCCTCTTTCCGCAGGACGGAAAGCGTCGCACAAAGCACGAACTCCGGAGCTTTTAGCGACGACCCACAGGAATCTCTGAAACATTTAACTCGTAAACCGAAGGACGCGGCCCGGAATCGAACCCACGACCTTTGGAGTACGAGTCAAACGGCTTGACCACTTCGCCACAGAGACTCCCTGCCTTAAATCTCTGAGCATTGTAGAGTCCATCATCTGAGCATGAGTGAATGTATATACCACCAGCCTGATCACGAAAGGCATATTTCAGTAGAAGTGAAAAGTATATTCAAAGAGGGCGGGAGCTACATTAAGTTGTACCACGTGTTTATCGCTTTAAGTTGTACCACAATTGTTTGTCACTTTGGACCACAAATATTTGTTTCAGACAAGAAGGCAGTGTTCCCTTTAATAACATGCCAATTTTGTTTCATCATCATCATCATCTTCCACTTATGCCGTCAAGCGTCATGGGGAGGAATAATTTTTGCTCCAGCTCCCGGTGGGCGGCACTGGATAGTGTCATTCCGTGTGATTGTACAATGTCTTTGATGTCGTCAATCCATTTTCTTCTTGGGCGTCCTCTTGGTCTTGTCGCAGATGATCTTTGTGTAAGGCCAATGATAGTAGTTGCTGATGTTGCATTCTAACGACATGGCCAAACCACTTGATCTTCTTTCTGTCTTTCAATAAATGTGGCACAAGGTGTTGATCCCACTGTCTGTCTGATAACAGCATTTCTTACTCGGTCTCGAGTTGGTACCTGTCTGTACACCAGCACATCATCTGCAAATGTCAAGATTCTACCCACACCTGGTGTCTCAATAGCTGCGATTTTGCTGGTGTAGACATTAAAGAGCACTGGGGACAAGGCAGATCCCTGCGGCAACCCAGGTGTAATAGTACATGGATCAGAAGTCCAGGAACCCATGCGCAGTGCAACCTTACGCTCATAAAGGACTACCACAACCCATCTAACAAGGCAAGGGCAGACTTCCATGTCCAACAGTGTGTGTATTAACCGATCATACCTGACCCTGTTATACGCATCCTCCAGGTCAAGAGCTACTGCCACTGTCTCTTGTTTATCCTGGAAGCCCTCGTAGACATCAAATGCAAAAGTTGCAGCATTGGCCCAGGTGTCCTTCCCAGGCCGGTAACTCCAGACTTCTTGGGGGAGCAGATTACGACTTTCCAAATGTCGCTGGAGCCTGCGCGCTACTATCATTTTGAGGACTTTGCCATACATATTTTGCAGGGTTAAGATTCGGTATCCATTAAGTCTGGAGTGATCCTTACCTGGCTTTGGGAGTGGGACCAGGTAACTATGCAGCCAATCGTAGGGTATTTCCGCCGTATTGATGCTTAGGTTGAAACAAAGAGCCATCTCCTCCATCATTTATGTTCCTCATATGGGAATACCTCACCCCATCCGGACCTGGCGATGTGTCTTTAGCCCACTTCAGTACCTGTCTAATGTCCTCTACTTTAATCTCACAGTCCTCCTTCCTAGTGACCCTTGACAAGGCTTCTCTGACGTTATCTCTAATAGCCCTATCTTGCTGATCCGTCTGTTTTAAAAATCGCGCAAGAAAAGCCTCCCCTTTGTCATTGTCAGTTGTCATAGGTCGGTTGTTATCATCATAAACAGTACCATGTGATCAAGGTCTTCTTCCTGAGAGTCAGTGTGGCTTCAGAAAAGAACGTGGAATTGTTGACATGATTTTCGCTGCAAGGCAGCTGCAAGAGAAATGTCAGGATCAGAATTGCGAAATGTTCCCCACTTTCATTGACCTTACCAAGGCTTTTAATACAGTCAGCAGAGAAGGACTGTGGAAGATTATGGCAAAATATGGCTGTCCACGAAAGTTTGTCCAAATAGTGCGGCTATTTCATGATGGCATGCAGGCAAGAGTACAGGAAAATGGCGAACTGTCTGAACCCTTTCCTGTCACCATTGGAGTGAAGCAAGGATGTAGTCCTGGCACCAACACTGTTCAGCCTCATGTTTTCAGCCATGCTGATGAATGCCTTCGAGAACAACGACATTGGAATAGACATCAACTACCGTATGGATGGAAAGTTATTCAATCTCAGAAGGCTGAAAGCTAAAACCAAAATTAACAGCGACACCGTCAGAGAGCTCCTGTTTGCTGATGATTGCGCTCTGTACGCCAACTCAGAGGCAGACATGCAACATAATGTTTCAGCTTTCTCACATGCCTGTGCCAACTTTGGGCTCAATATCAACTTGGAGAAGACTGTAGTTATGTACCAGCCAGCTCCAGGGAATAATCACACTGTGCCGAATATCAAAGTGAATGATCATAGACTAAGTGTTGTGGACAAATTCACCTATCTTGGCAGCACTGTGTCACAAGCTGCCACAATTGATGACGAAGTGAATGCAAGAATCTCCAAGGCCAGTGCGGCCTTTGGCAGACTGTACAAGACTGTATGGGACAGAACTGGAATAAGCCTGCAAACAAAGCTAAAAGTCTACAAAGCAGTTGTATTATCCACACTGCTATATGCTTGTGAAACCTGGACTGTTTATCAGCGACACGCTAGGAAATTAAACCACTTCCACACAGTCTGCCTAAGGAAACTACTGAAGATTAAATGGCAAGACAAGATTCCAGACACTGAAGTCCTAGAAAGAGCATCCATGCCCAGTATCCACACTCTACTGATGAAGAATCAGATTCGCTGGGCTGGTCATTTGACTCGCATGCCAGATCACAGGCTCCCTAAACGAATTTTTTACAGCGAACTGCATTGTGGTAAACGCTCCCAAGGTGGCCAGAGGAAACGATTTAAAGACACTCTGAAAATTTCCCTGAAGGCTTTTGGAATTCATCATGACACCTGGGAGGCTGCAGCCAGAGACCGAAATTCGTGGCGTGCATCTTTACGCAAGGGTGCAGTCATATGTGAGGCAACCAGGACTGCAAGAGCTGTGAAGAAAAGGCAGGACAGAAAAACCACTGCAGGAATTCCTCCTCCAGAAACGTCAAGCATTCCTTGCCCACATTGTCAAAGAACATTTCGAGCCAAAATAGGCCTTATCAGCCATCTTAGAACCCACGGCTCCATACCTTCAACCCCACTGGATGAAATGAATGGTCATCATCATTCTTGATGGACAAACAACACAACAACAACACTATGTGTACCAGGCATCTCCTGTCTCTTCATCTGCCGGTGCAGCCACCAGAATTTTCCCAATGTCACATCTCCACCGACTTCATTGATAAACTGTTCCCACCTAATCCTCTTTACCTCTGCTGCCTGGAGTTTAAAATCCTGCACCTTTACTTTTTTATATCTTTCAGCCTCTTCCAAATCTGTGTCAACTGAATTGGTTGCTCTCCGCACCCTCTGCCAATTCCTTATGGCCGCCCTCTTTTCCCTCCATGAATTCTCTACCTCCGGTGTCCACCATGGTGGTTGGGTGAAGATTCTTCTTGTTGGTTTAGATTTTCTCTTTGATCTAAGGCACCCCAAGAGCGAAGAGTGGTCGTGCTCATAACTGAATGTCCTGCGAGCTCTTATAGCCCTAAATGTGCTGGACTCAGGTATCAGCACAGAACAGGGGAGGTGGTCACTTCCATGGTCTCCAAGGACGCTCCATTTTATATCTAATGCCACCTCTTGGGATACAAGCGCCAGGTCGATGGCTGTGTCAGGGTCCCCCGGTCTCATTGCTGGCCTAGTGGGTGTCCCGTCATTTAGACAGACAACATCCGTCTCAAGATTCCCCACTTACATATACATATATCAGGTTCCAGCTGTATCTGCCGATTTGTAACCGCATTCCCTGCACCTCTTTACTCTCCTGACCCCACCCACTCATATCCAGTATAAAAGAGTGTGTATTCAGTTCTTGTAACATCAGGACATCAAAATCGTAGACCAGTTTTTCCAGTATTGGTCCTCGTTGCTTTGCACTATGGCAGAATGATCATTCACCCACCTGCTAACCAAGCTGTCAGAACGACTGTATGCACTTAATGCATCTCTCAGTGGAAGAACAGCATAAACTCACATAACAGATCTGACCAAATCTATCAGTTTCCTTATCTGCAGTCTTCCATTTACATAGAGCATTAAACACATCTCTAGTACTACCTAAAGAGTATTGATGCATGACAAGGCAGACGTGGTTGCGCCCTTGTGGGAGCACGTGTACACCTCAGAGGAGCAAATGGATCACCATAGTCTGACAAGAATGAGACAGCGAGGGGTGACGAGGGGATCTGGCCGATGCTCGACGCTTAGAGGAAAGGCGAGACGTACATATAATCAGATTGCTACTGGAACTATTAGTGTTGCAACTCTTCGCTGGCTGCTGAGGATGGGGACGGAGCACTTATGGGAATGCCCTGAATGCTGTGATGTCGGTTCCTAAATCAATCAATCAATCAATCTAGTACTACCTTTAATAAGCTTGATTAACCCACAGACCAATGGGACTGTTAGCAAGATTTTTCCATGTTCATGTCACATTATGTTGTTATTGGCACCTTGCCGTCTTGACAGATGATAGTTTGGTACATTGTGCTTCAAATAGGCATAATAACTACAACCCATGGTGGTTGCGAATGTGACTGATCATACCAATTCGCGCTGTACATGTTCGTCCACAATGGATGCATGTGAACATACGGTTATTTTCACCATCACGCACCATCTTACATCTCATTCGCTCAGTGTGCGACCTATCTGCAATCATGTTTTTCTTTGTCTTTATTCCATTTCTATTTGCCCTCCATGCAACACGTTCGGCGGCGACTTACTCCCAATGTTCATTATCAGTCATATCCCACTTACACACATCTTTATATTGTAGTAGAAGACGAACCTGAGGTCTCTTACCCATCTGTAATTCACTAAAAAAGATATCCTTTAGTATTCTACCATCATCCATCCTCCTAACGTGTCCTATCCATCTGAGTCTACAAAGACTGAGCATGGAATACACCATCACACAACCTGATCTTTCCAATACTTCAGTGTTTGTGATTTTGTCTTGCCACTTAATACCAAGTATTCTTCGCAAACCCCGCGTACGAAAGCTATTTATACATTTTTATTCGTGCGAGTAAGTTGCCCAGGCTTTACTGCCATAAAGAAGAGTACCAAGGACACAGGCCTGATAGACAAGGACTTTTGTTTTGGCAGTAAGTTTTCTGTTCTCCCAGACTCTTTTTGTTAACCTGTTCATTGTTGTTGTTGCCTTACCAATCCTATTGTTGATTTCCTGATCTAAGGATAATATTTACCTCTGATCTTAAATATGTAAAATGGTCTACTATCTCCAATTCAGCATCGTCAATGAAGATTGATGGTACCCAATGTGCTCCTTATGACATATATGTGTCTTCTTTTTGCTAATTATTAAACAAAATTCAGAACAAGCATTGGGGAATGCAGATACTAGACATAATTCTTCCTCAGAATGGGTCGTAATTGCAGCATCATCTGCAAACACCAACTTTCTGATCAACACCCTCCTAATTTTGGTCTTAGCCTTCAATCTTAAAAGAGTCGCTTAAAAGTCGACAAGGTCGACTTCATTGCTCCGGGTTTTATCCCATATGGCTCGGCCTCTTTCCGCAGGACGGAAAGCGTCGCACAAAGCACGAACTCCGGAGCTTTTAGCGACGACCCACAGGAATCTCTGAAACATTTAACTCGTAAACCGAAGGACGCGGCCCGGAATCGAACCCACGACCTTTGGAGTACGAGTCAAACGGCTTGACCACTTCGCCACAGAGACTCCCTGCCTTAAATCTCTGAGCATTGTAGAGTCCATCATCTGAGCATGAGTGAATGTATATACCACCAGCCTGATCACGAAAGGCATATTTCAGTAGAAGTGAAAAGTATATTCAAAGAGGGCGGGAGCTACATTAAGTTGTACCACGTGTTTATCGCTTTAAGTTGTACCACAATTGTTTGTCACTTTGGACCACAAATATTTGTTTCAGACAAGAAGGCAGTGTTCCCTTTAATAACATGCCAATTTTGTTTCATCATCATCATCATCTTCCACTTATGCCGTCAAGCGTCATGGGGAGGAATAATTTTTGCTCCAGCTCCCGGTGGGCGGCACTGGATAGTGTCATTCCGTGTGATTTTACAATGTCTTTGATGTCGTCAATCCATTTTCTTCTTGGGCGTCCTCTTGGTCTTGTCGCAGATGATCTTTGATGTAAGGCCAATGATAGTAGTTGCTGGATGTTGCATTCTAACGACATGGCCAAACCACTTGATCTTCTTTCTGTCTTTCAAAAATGTGGGACAAGGTGTTGAACCCACTGTCTGTCTGATAACAGCATTTCTTACTCGGTCTCGGATTGTTAAGTTGGCAGCTCTTCCTCGGGCATCTCATCTCGCAGGTGTTGATTTTGCAAAAGTGTGATTTGGATAAAGCCCAAGATTGAGATTGGTAGCACAGGGTTAGTGTGAATATGCTGTTTATTACCTGTCGTTTTGCGGACATTGGTATATTTGGATATTTCAGTAAGGGTGATAGTTGATATGTAAGTGCACTAGCTTTTTGACATCTGATTTCGATTTCTCTGTCCATTCTGCCATCTTCTGTGATCATACTTCCAAGATATTTGAATTCTTTAACTTGTTTCAGAGTTGTGTCATTTATCTGTATACTTAATGGGCCCGGCAATCTGCTAACTTGCATTACTTCGGTTTTGGCTGTGTTTATACTCATATTATATCTGCTGCACGTTGAACTCAGATTAGTAATATGATTTTGTAGTCTGTAATCATCGCTGTAAAACAGGCACTGATCGTCTGAAAATAGAAGTTCATTTATTTCCTGTGGGTCAGTTGTTTCATCTGGAGTAGAGAGTTCTAAATTTTCTGAATCTGTTCTGTCAAGACTTGCTTCTTTGGAGAGCACACATCCCTGTCTCACTCCTGTATTGACTGTGAACATATCTGATATACCTTCTTGAATTCTTACTGCACTTCGGCTCGAGTGACACATGGCTATGATGTTTTCTAGTAATTGCCCTTGTATCCCATAGTCTTCAAGGATGGTCCATAATTTGTATATATCTAGTTAGTTAGTTAGTCGACAGATCAACCTCATTGCACATCGAACCATTCAGTCCATAAGTGCTAGGATCCCATCCTCAGCAAATCCCGCAGCATGTAGCAGTTAACGACACCAGTTCTGTGTTGGTTTATCAGTCTTCTTTAGCTGTCTCTTTTTGCATCTGTTGTATCTGTCTACTCTGTGAAAAGCATTTTCCTGATCTACTAACACAATATTCTGTTGATCACTATATTTGATAGTTTTTTCACATATTTGTCCAAGTGTAAATATTGCATCAGTGCAACTTTTACCAGGTGTGTGTCAGGTGTGTGTCAGGTCTTAGTCAGATATGACTGAGCTACCGTATAACAGTAGACGGTGCTACCTGCTTTCTGTTAGCGCCGAACGTTGGGTGGCGCTTACCAAACCCGACACCCCACATTGTGCCAACGGCTTCGGGCAGAAGAGCGCAATTGGGAGTGTACAAGCCTTACCCTGGTGCGAGGAAATGCAAGCTAAAGACAAAATGTCATGGCAGGGCAGACCAGGCCCTAAGCCTTGGTTGGCAGCTGGTCTGGGATCGAAGCTCCGACACGCGGACAGTTAGAGCATTGCTTTGCTGATCCGGCAGCTTCTGCAGCTTGTCTTGTTCCAGATGTAGGGGTGTTACCTTTCCTCTGGAGTGAACTAGGCAGGCAGAGAGAGGGATCATGCTGCATGGGCAACACGTGATCTCTATATTTTAGCCCAGACTTTGTGCTATGGAG
Organism: Cepaea nemoralis; assembly: GCA_014155875.1. Taxonomy (NCBI): domain Eukaryota; kingdom Metazoa; phylum Mollusca; class Gastropoda; order Stylommatophora; family Helicidae; genus Cepaea; species Cepaea nemoralis. Next base: position 22,909 of record JACEFZ010021979.1, on the reverse strand, counting down.
AGGCAATAACTCCATCCCTGGTCTTAACTGGTCTCGGAATCAAAGCGAGAGGCAACTGTTACGGGTTATAAGTCCCTGTCAACTGGCGTAGACATGGGGCGCCACGCGTTACCAATATTGACGATGTGAGAAAAACGGCTGTGATTGATGCCGAACTCAGTCGTCTTAACATTGATATTGCTGGCCTGCAGGAGACTCGCCTCGCTGAGGAAGGGTCACTCAGGGAAAACAAATACACCTTTTTTTGGAAGGGTAGAGGGCAGGCAGAAAAAAGGCAACACGGTGTGGGCTTTGCAGTGAAGAATTCCTACTGGGAATGATTGAAAATCCAGCAGGAGGAAATGAAAGACTATTATCCCTGCGCTTGGCAACCTCTTGTGGTTTTGCCACCATTATTAACGCATATGCACCGACACTCGATTCCTCTGATGATGTGAAGGATTCGTTCTATGAGGAGTTAGACTCCGTGATCAAGGCAGTTCCAAAATCTGACTACATTTATATGCTCGGTGATTTCAATGCTCGTGTGGGCAAGGACTCGAGTTCATGGCCAGTGTGCCTTAGAAAATACAACATCGGTTGCATGAATGAAAATGGGCAAAGGCTGCTGGAGCATTGCACTAGTAATGACCTATGTATTACAAACTCCTTTTTTAAAACAAAAGAGATGCATAAGGTCACATGGAAACATCCAAGATCCGGCCATTGGCACCAGCTGGACTTCATCATCACACGGAGACAACATCTGAACCATATATCATTGACTCGAAGTTACCACAGTGCTGACTGTGATGCAGATCATTCTTTGGTTGTTGCAAGGGTTAGACTGAGACCAAAGAGAATCTACACAGCTAAACACAAATCTAGCCCCAGGATTAATATTATTAACACTCAGGATCCTGAAAAGTGCTTTCAGTTTCAACAGCAACTTGAAGACGCTTTCACTGATACACCAGAAAATTGTACAGTAAATGAAAAGTGGGGTCAAATTAAGGAAACTCTTTATAAAACTGTGGATCATATGAGGCAGGACTGGTTTGCGGCAAACAGCGAGACTCTGCAGCCGTTGATTGATAAGAAGAAGAAAGCTCTCTTAAGAAACAAAGAAAGACCAACGCGTAACACTCTGAGTGAACTAAGGCAAGCTAGGAAGGATGTGCAAACGGCTGCCAGGCAGTGTGCAAATGATTATTGGATCAAGTTATGTGAGTCCATTCAAATCGCAAGTGATAAGGGAAACATAAGAAGCATGTATGAAGGAATAAAGAAAGCCTGTGGTCCAGTGATCCAAAGAAGTGCACCATTAAAAACCTTGACTGGAGAAATCATCACTGACAAGAAACAGCAGATGGACAGATGGGTAGAGCACTATTTGGAGCTTTACTCAAGTGAGACCAAACTAGCGGATGATGCCCTCAACGCCATAGAGGCCCTGCCAACTCTTGACCACCTGGACACACTTCCCACCATAACAGAAGTTAAGTGTGCTATAAATGAACTTGCATCTGGCAAGGCTCCAGGTAAGGATGGGGTTCCAATAGAGGTTATAAGGGGTGGGCAAGACACACTCACTCTACAGATCCACCAGCTAATAGAGCTATGCTGGCGAGAAGGACAAGTCCCACAGGATTTCAAAGATTCAAGCATCATAACACTGTACAAGAACAAGGGCGATCGGAGCGACTGCAACAACTATAGGGGTATCTCACTTCTGTGTATTGTTGGAAAAGTATTTGCCAGAATTGTTCTGCGCAGACTTCAAGTTCTAGGAGATCAAGTCTACCCCGAATCACAGTGTGGCTTTCGATAGAACCGGTCTACCATTGATATGATAATCTCATTGCGACAAATGCTAGAAAAATGCCGTCAACAGAATCAACCACTGTTTATTGCCTTCATCGACCTCACAAAGACATTTGATTTGGTCAGTCGTGAGGGTCTATTCAAGGCACTAAAGAAGATTGGCTGCCCACCAACTCTTCTGTCCATTGTGGAATCGTTCCACACAGGCATCAAGTTTGATGGTGCAACTTCTGAAGAATTTGAAATCAAGAGTGGAGTTAAGCAAGGTTGTGTACTAGCTCCCACCCTCTTTGAAATATACTTTTCACTTCTACTGAATTATGCCTTTCGTGATCAGGATGGTGGTATATACATTCACTCACGCTCAGATGGCGGCCTTTACAATGCTAAAAGATTGAAGGTCACGACCAAAATTAGGAGGGTACTGATCAGAGAGTTGCTTTTTGCAGATGATGCTGCAGTTACGACCCACTCTGAGGAAGAATTGCAATGTCTACTATCTGCATTCTCCAATGCTTGTTCTGAATTTGGTTTAACAATTAGCAAAAAGAAGACACAGATTATGTCACAAGGTGCACATGGGGTACCATCAATCTTTATTGACGACGCCGAACTAGAGATGGTAGACCATTTTACATATCTAGGATCAGTGGTAAATAGCAAATTATCCCTAGATCAGGAAATCAACATCCGGATTGGTAAGGCAGCAACAATAATGAACAGGTTAACAAAGAGAGTCTGGGAGAACAGGAAGCTTACTGCAAAAACAAAAGTCCTTGTCTATCAAGCCTGTGTCCTTAGTACTCTTCTTTATGGCAGTGAAACCTGGACAACTTACTCACACCAAGAGAAACATTTAAACAGCTTTCATATGCGGTGTCTGCGAAGAATTCTTGGTATTACGTGGCAAGACAAAATCACAAATACTGAAGTATTGGAAAGATCAGGTTGTGTGACAGTTTATTCCATGCTCAGTCTTTGTAGACTTAGATGGATAGGACATCTTAGGAGGATGGATGATGGTAGAATACCAAAGGACATCTTTTTTGGTGAATTACAGATGGGTAAGAGATCTCAGGGTCAGCCTCTACTACGATACAAAGATGTGTGTAAGCAGGACATGATTGATACAGGCATTGATAATGCACATTGGGAGCAAGTCGCCGCTGAACGTGTTGCATGGAGGGAAAACATCAGAAATGGAATAAAGACAAAGGAGAAAATTATTGCAGATAAGTCACACACCTAGCGTTTGAGACGTAAGTTGGTGCATGATGGTGGAAATGCACCCACTGTGAACGGACATTTACAGCGCAAATTGGCCTTATCAGTCACATGCGCTACCGCCATAGGTAAAAGTTATTATGCCTTTTTAAAGCACACACTATCGTCTGTCAAGACGGCAAGGTGCCAAGGTGGGAGGTGCAACTTTTACCTTTCCGACAACCAAATTGTACTTTGATTTTTGACATCTGATTTCGATTTCTCTGTCCATTCTGCCATCTTCTGTGATCATGTCCAAGATATTTGAATTCTTTAACTTGTTTCAGAGTTATGCTATTTATTGTATATGTTGTTCAACTATGGGTCTAGCTCTTTATTCCAATAGTTTTGCGTACATTTTTCCTATATGGCTCAGAAGTGATATACCTCTGTATGTTTTGCACTCTCTCATATTGCCTTTCTTTTTCCATATTGGTACTATTATTGCCTGTTGCCAATCATCTGGGACTTTTCTTTATTCCCATGCTATATTAAAAAGTCTTGTTAGCCATTTAACTCCTGTTTCCCCACAGGCCTGAATAGCTTCTATGGTTATTCCATCTGGACCCGGTGATTTCTTTTTAGGACTTTTCTGTATAACTGTCTTGACTTCTGCAGGTATGAAATTTGGTTCTTGTTGTCCTTGACTTTTAGGCACAAAAGTGAGATTTTCCATGTTATGTGTGGGGTTAAGTAGTTCTTGAAAGTATTCTGCCCACCTTGCTAGTCTTTGTTGTGGATTAAATATTGGTATACTTCTTTTGCTGTTTATGATGGTGGTTGGGTTGTAGCATGCATCTCTGTTTTTCATTGTATTGACATATTTATAAAATTCTCTTGGTTAGTCTTTGCTAAGGGTCGCCATCTGTTCACCGTAGATTCTCCAGGATCCATCTTTAGATGCTCTAATTGTTCGTTTGGCATTACGTCGTGCTATTCTATAAGTAACATAGTCTTGTTCAGATTTGGTTGTGATCCAGTTTTTGAACGCTACCATCTTTTTGAATATACTATCTTTAACTTCGTTGTTCCACCAAGATGTTCTTAATCTTTTGTCCTGTCCTACTTTCTTTGTTCCACATTTATTTTTCAGTGTGTCGAGCATGGCAGCCTTGAAACATGTCCATTCCTTATCTATGCTTAAGTGGTCATCAGGGATGTTCTTATGTAGTCTTTTGATTTCTTGATTAAATTCGTCTTTAACCATATTTTCCTGCAGCCTCCTATAATTGATGACATGTGTTGTTACCTTTTTGTTTCTTATTTTCCTGTGTGGTGAAATCTTTTTTGTTATGACTGGTTTGTGATCAGTATCAACGTCTGTATCTGGGAGTGCTCTTGAATCTAATAGTAGTCCTCTGTCTGATTTCCTAATTAGAATAAAGTCAATTTGAGATGCTTGGTCTATGTCATTCCATTTATACCAGGTCTTGGTGTGGCTACGACAATATTGAAAAAAAAAAACGTATTTGCTATTATTAGTCCGTGTTTGGAGCATATGTTGAGTAGATGTTGACCATTGCTGTTACATTCAGTCTCTATGTCGCTGAATGGCCCCATGCATTCATCCCACGGTGTTCTGCGTGTGCCTATTCATTCGTTAAAATCACCCATCACAATAAGTTCATCTGTCTCCCTGACATTATTTAACGTGTCTGCAAGTTTATCAAAATACTCGTCTTTGTCTTCGTCGCTGTAAGTGTCGTTACATGGGGGTGTATGTTTGTATAAAAGTTGTTGATCTATTTCCTTCTCTGATCTGTACTAGTATTATCTTTATTTGTTAGCCAATTTTGTTTATTCTCATAAATTGCTTACACAACTAAAATAGAAATCTAGTCAGCAATGATTTTAACATAGACTACCAGTGTGTATGTTATTTTACACCAATATTAAGTAGCTGTTTATTTGTTAGATTCAGCTTGCATCAGCTCTTTATCTGTTACACTTATCTACATTTATCTGTTATCCAGTTCTCTGTTTAGGGAATCTTCATGGTGAAGTGGTCAAGCCGTTTAACAACTCGGGCTCTGAAGGTTGTGGGTTCGATTCCGGACCACGCCCTTTGGTTCGCAAGTGAATTTTTTCGGAGACTCCTGTGAGTCGTTGCTGGAGCTACGGAGTTTGCGCTTTGTATGACGCTTTCAGCACTGTGGAAAGAGACAGAGCTATATGGGATAAAAACCCAGTGCAATGAAGTACTTTTAAGTGACTTACGAGACATTTATCTGTTAGCACAGTTGCATGCAATAGTTCCTCATCTGTAACACAACAGTTTCAATAACAGTTCATCAATTATACGGTACTATCACATCTAAGTTTAGTCTGTTACCTGTATATCTTGCTATTAACTAGTATTTACTTTGGTGTGTTTCAGAACTACATCCATCTTCAGAAAGTTATCCTTCCATCTTCATACAAGAGCATTCACAAATGGAAATGTATGGCAACATGGAACTTGTGAAACAAGAACTATCAGATGTACCTTGTGAGGAAAAACACCAGAGAGTCAGTCATGTGGTAGACATGACAGATTGTGACATCATTCAAGAAATGGCAGGAGGCAGTAAAACAGAATTAAGATTGACTGAGAATAGTTATAAGGCAAAACTAGACCACAACAATTGTTGTCTGTCAGTGAATGTGTCTTCTACACCATACATATCTAATGTTTGTGATTCAGGTGTCAATGTAAATAGACACAAGGGAACAAATATATCACTGAAGCCTCACAAATGTGATGACTGTGGTGCTTCTTTCACTAGCTTTAGCAAGTCTGAAGTGCCACATGAGAAGACATACAGGAGAGAAACCTACACAGTGTGATCATTGTGGTGCATCTTTTGCGAAAGCTGACAGTCTGAAGAGCCCATAAGAGAACACATACAGGAGAGAAACCTTACAAGTGTGATGCATTGTGGTGCATCTTTTAGTCAAGCTGACTATCTGAATAGCCATAAGAGAACACATACAGGAGAGAAACCTTACAAGTGTGATCATTGTGGTGCATCTTTTAGTCGAAGCTGACAGTCTGAAGAGCCATAAGAGAACACATACAGGAGAGAAACCTTACAAGTGTGATGATTGTGGTGCATCTTTTAGTCAAGCTGACCATCTGAAGTAGCCATAAGAGAACACATACAGGAGAGAAACCTTACAAGTGTGATCATTGTGGTGCATCTTTAGTGCAAGCTAGCAGTCTGACAGAACCATAAGAGAACACATACAGGAGGGAAACCTTACAAATGTGATGATTGTGGTGCATCTTTTAATCGAGCTGACCAATCTGAGTAGTCCATAAGAGAACACATACAGGAGAGAAACCTACAAGTGTGATGATTGTGGTACATCTTTTAGTCAAGCTGGACTATCTGAATCAGCCATAAGAGAACACATACAGGAGAGAAACCTTACAAGTGTGATGATTGTGGTGCATCTTTTAGTCATGCTGGCAAGTCTGAGTCGCCATAAGAGAACACATACAGGAGAGAAACCTTACAAGTGTGATGATTGTGGCAATCTTTTAGTCAAGCTGGCATGTCTGAAGAGTCATAAGAGAACACATACAGGAGAGAAACCTTACAAGGTGTGATTATTGTGGTGCAATCTTTTCGTCAATGCTGGCAGTCTGAATGAGACATAAGAGAACACATACAGGAGAGAAACCTTACAAGTGTGATCATTGTGGTGCATCTTTTAGTGAAGCTGGACATCTTAGCAGCCATAAGAGAACACATACAGGAGATAAACCTTACAAGTGTGATCATTGTGGTGCATCTTTTAGTCTTTCTGGCAATTTGAAGAGCCATAAGAGAACACATATAGGAGAGAAACCTTACAAGTGTGATCATTGTGGTACATCTTTTCGTCATGCTGGCAGTCTTGTGAGACATAAGAGAACACATACAGGAGAGAAACCTTACAAGTGTGATCATTGTGGTGCATCTTTTAGTGAAGCTGGACATCTGAGCAGCCATAAGAGAACACATACAGGAGATAAACCTTACAAGTGTGATCATTGTGGTGCATCTTTTAGTCAAGCTGGCAGTCTGAGCCACCATGAGAGAACACATACAGGAGAGAAACCACACAAGTAATGATTGTGGTGCATCTTTTATTGAAGCTAAAATTCTGAAGGAACATAACAGAGCACATACAGGAGAGAAACTTTACAGGTGTGATCATTGTGATGCATCTTTTAGTCACACTGGCAATCTGTGTAGTCATAAGAGAACACATACAGGAGAGACACCATACACATGTGATGATTGTGGTGCATATTTTAGTCAAGCTGGCAGTCTGAAAAACCATAAGAGAACACATCCTGTAGAGAAACCTTAAACATATGGTGACTTGTGCATGGCTATCTGAAGAACCATAAGAGAATACATACAGGAGAGAAACCTTACGAGTGAAGATTGTAGTGCATCTTTTATTAAGGTTGGCAGTCTGAAGAGCCATAAGAGAATACATTGAAGTGCCACGAGAAAACTCATACAGGAGAGAAACAATTCATTATATGTGGTGATTATGAAGTATCTTGTTTTTAAGTGCACCATCTTAATTATCAGTTACAAAAGACATTAATAGTGGTATGTTTTTTGCACATATTTTGTTGAAATGTTTGGTAGCTGATTTACCACAAGTGAATTGCTAGAAAAGAAAACATTCAAGAGATTGATTGGTTGATTGATTGATCTAGGAACCGACATCACAGCATTCGGGACATTCCCATAAGCGCTCCGTCCCCATCCTCAGCAACCAGCGAAGAGTTCCAACACTAATAGTTCCAGTAGCAATCTGATTATATGTCCGTCTCGCCTTTCCTCTGAGCGTCGAGCGTCGGCCAGATCCCCTCGTCACTCCTCGCTGCCTCATTCTAACCAGACTATGGTGATCCATTTGCTCCTCCGAGGTGTACACGTGCTCCCACAAGGCCGCAACCACATCTGCCTTGTCATGCATCAATACTCCACCAAGTTCTGCCGAGCCAGCCAATCTGTCCGCCTGTTCATTCCCCAGCACACCGGCATGCCCAGGAGAAAAGATCCAGGTGATGCTTGCTACCCAGTGACCTCCGAAGCGAAGCAAGCCACTCTGCACGAAGCTTGCCTGTTCTCACCCTTCTCAGCATGCTTTCTGAGTCAGTTACAATCACAATATGTGTATGTATCGTGTTTTCTATCCAGCGGAAAGCTGCACTGACCGCCTCCACCTCCATTCTTAAGCTAGATGTAGTGTCATCATACGCCAGGCTCTCCTGCACCAAACGCCGACCATTAGTTTTTGCCAAGAACCCCCAAGCACTTCTCCTACCTCTCAACACCGACCCATCCGTGTAGATAATCACATCACCCGGGCGAGAATTTTCCTGAATTAGTTGCTGAATTTCCACTTCCGTGGCCCCTGCTGGCCACTCCCTGCACTCCCGGCTCAATGTGATTATAACTCTGCACAAGTCTGACTGCACGGCTGGCACTCTGACCCACTCCTCTCCTCGCCTAATGTTCTCCAAGGGGCACACCTGTCTGATCGTATCCTCCGCCTGAGCCATCCATGATTTCCCTCTTATCAGTCTCTGACCCTTAACTACGTCCAGCGCCTCATGCAACGGGTGATCTGTGTCTGCAGCTACTCTGAGGTATGCCTTCGCTTGCATCACCTTGTGCCTACCAGCAACAGTAGGCAGACCAAGGATGTAACGCATACACACTACTGGAGTGTCTCTGGTGCATACCAGAATGACCCGCATAGCTTCATTCTGTATGCGCTATAATTTCACCAGCTGACTCTTTGAGACAGTGAGCAGTCCTAGTCCATAATCAATCACTGAGAGGATCAAGTGCTGGTATAGTGTGAAGAGCATTCTCTGCTCTAGTGTCCATTGCAGCCATAAGTTTTAAGTGCATTGAGTCCCTTTTGAGATCTTGTCACAACCGTCTCCACATGGTCCTTGAAGGACAGACTCCTGTCAAATGTGATTCCCAGATACTTCAGTTTGTTCTCTCTGTTGACGCTTCCACCATCTATCGTGAGGCTTGGGGCATCATCTCTCACAATCCTGTTGTCCAGAGAGCACCACAACACAACCGCCTTTTCCGGGTTGATGACAGCACTCATTTCAGTGCACCAGTCAATCACTTTGTCTACTGTCACCTGTAGCTCCTGGGCTGTTTGATCCCTATTTATCCCCTGCCTGTATGCAAGAATATCATCTGCAAATGTAAGAATCCTTCCAACCCCTGGTGCTTCTAGGTTTGCAATCTTGCTCGTATACACATTAAAGAGCACTTGTGAGATTGCAGATCCCTGTGGCAGTCCCGGGGTTAAAATATGTGGCTCTGAGGTCCATGCGCCCAGACGGAGAGCAACCTGACGAGAATGCAGGACGGCCGCTATCCAGTTCACTAACCAGGGATTGACCCCCTTCTCCATAAGTGCGGTCATCAAAATATCATAGCGAACTCTATTGTACGCATCCTCGAGATCAAACGCTGCCGCTATCGTTTCCTGTCTACTCTGGAACCCCTCATAAACGTCAAAGGCAAAGGTGGCCGAATTCGACCAGGTATCTTTTCCTGGCCTGTAGCTCCCCAGGCCTCTTGGAAGAAGCTTCCCCCTTTCCAAAAAATCATGCAGCTTAACAGCGACTATCTTCTCTAAAACCTTCAACATTCAAGAGAGAAAACTCATAAGTATAATTCTAAAGTATCTTTAAATCAAATAGGTATTGTGTCTCAAGAGAAGACATAGAGGAAAGAATCTGAATATGTGATAACTTGTGCATCTGTTATTCTAACATAACATCCTGATTATCACTTGAAATCTGTGTGGGGAACCGTTGGGGCCACTAAGACAATTACATAAATAACCACACACAGTATTATTTGGCGCCCACAGGAGGAGAAGAAGGAACTAGAAGACGCACTAGACAACATAAAATTTGAAAGCTGTAGTTACCGACCGCGATCGAACCTCTAGCCTCCAAATGATGACAGCGCCTCATTCCAAAAAAAGTGTCCATTGGTCATGTTTATCATACACATGAACAACTATGGAATACGGACAGAATTCGTATCAAAGCATTGAGATAGCACCATAGTCAATCAATCATGTGCCATGCAGGAAAGCGTGGGCAGTCATGACTCGCCATTTCAATCGATTACCAGAGTCATGGATCAGCTCAGTGTTCCTGTCTCGTCCATGCCATGTGGCCAAGCCATCCAGGTATTTTCCTCTCGGTCTTCCTCTTGGTCTGTTCCCTTCGATCTTGCCAGTTGTCACTAAGTTCTCCAATCCATTTCTTCTCATAACATGTCCAAAAATGTTTGACTGTCTACATCTAAGTTCTCTAATCAATTTACGATTTTCATTTGTCTCCTGTAGTACTTGGTCATTGGTTTTTCTGTCTGTCCATGGTATTCTTTGCATTTTCCTCAGAAACCACATTTCTGCAGCCATCAGATGTTTTTCAGCTTGACTGCTCATTGTCCAAGTTTCACATCCATACAAAAGAACAGGCTCTATGTATCCCCTCAACACTCTTTTTCTCAGTTTCAATTGACATCTTTTTATTGGTCAGAATGTTTTTCATCTTGCTAAAGGCTACTTTCGCCATGGCGATTCTTGTTCTAATCTCTTCTTCAAGGCATCTCCCATCAGATGTTATGACTGTTCCGAGATAATTGTACCAATTCACTTGTTGAAGAATATTCCCATTTACTTGTATATTACATTGTGGTACTTCGTTCTTCCTAGTGACGACCATAACCTGTGTCTTTTTACAATTTAATTCTAACCTCAGTTGCTTACTGTGTACAACAACCGCATCTACTAATTGTTGCAGATCCTGCGCATTGTCTGCAATCAATACTGTATCATCTGCATATCTAATGTTATTGATGTTTCGTCCTCCAATGCTGATTCCATTTATATCTTCTACATTTCTGAAAATATTTTCACTGTATAGGGAAAAAAGATCTGGAGACATTACACATCCTTGCCTAACACCTCTCTTAATAGGCTGATATTGTCCCATTTCATTATCAATCCCTATGGCAGCTTGTTGTTTCCAATATATGTTTTTTTATAATTCTAATGTCTTTCCCATCAGTTTGTAGATCAGCAAGCATATCCACAATGTTGACATGTCTAACTCTATCAAAAGCCTTTGTATAGTCAATGAAGCAAAGATGTATATCCTTGTTTACTTCTATAGCACGTTCAATAACTGTTTGCAGCATATACACAGCATTTACTGTACCCTTTCCTTCTACAAACCCACATTGTTCTTCCCCTATTTCAGGTTGTATTTTCTTCCTCACTCTGCATGATAATTCGTAGCAAAATCTTTGTGATGTGACTCATTATACTAATTGTTCTATGTTGATCACATTCCAAGGCTCCTGATTTCTTTGGGATTGCAATAAATACACAAGACAGTTGGACAAAGATGTTGACCTGTCGTCCGTGACTTAGGGACGTAAATTACAAGTACCTCTGAAGTCGGAGCAGGTTCGCCTTACGGCGATGGACACTTTTAATAGGTAAAAGCTAATCCACACACAAAATTCAGTCCATCACAACTATAAATAGTGTGTATGGGCTACGCTTGAGTTCAAAGCGAGCGAGAGCAAACAAGAATCACTCGAGAAAATATATTTCACAAGTGTGATGTCTGTGGCATCATTTTTGTTGTTGTTGGTCAAACTAGGCAGATGATATACCAAGAGAAAATGTACTATACTTTCCTTGCTGTGTTCTACAACATGAAAACACATACTATACTTTCCTTGCTGTGTTCTGTCAAAACTGTCATTTACTGCCAATATAGTACCCTGCGGTGTATGGCAGGGGGTTTTTGAGCCTGAGGTATTAGAGCCACCTGGCTAGTGCAGTTGGAATGGCACACATAATGGTAGTTATGGCACGGAAATCTGGACATTAAACTAGCAATTAGAAAGCTGAATAGGAGCACTGGAGATGTGGATATACCGAAGAGTATGTAGTATTTCATGGAAATAAAAACTATTAAATACAGAAGTTCTAGACACACACAAAACTGGGATTGCAAAACAGGGTTGATAAAAGAAATAAAACAGAGGCAGGTGAAATATTTTGGCCACGTTAAAAGACAATACTCTTATAAAATCATACTGGAGGGTAAGGTTGAAGGCAAATAAGCAAGATGTAGACAATGATACAAGTGGGCAGATAACATCAAAAGATGGACAAACAGCAACTTGACAGAATGTACTGTCAGGGCGAAGATCCATTGCAGCCAACCGCCATTGATTGATTGAGTTTTGATAGATAATCTAATGTCCGGGACAGATGACAGAGTCACTAAATTATTTGCTAAAGGTAGTCATCATCGCAACCACAGCGTTATGTGGATAGTAGAACCTATTTGATAAAAATAAAGAACACATTACCATCAGTCTGGATTCGCATTACCTAGTAGTGTTTAAAAAACCCCAAGACGGGTTGCAGATCACCAATCTGGCTAAACAGATGTGCCCAAGCCGTGTGTTGTATGTCTAAGAGAATTTTAAGGACGCGACAGCGGCCCCACACTGGAATTTGCTATTCTACCTTCAACAGGAAACACCGGATCAGCTCCGATTACGAACCCATATATTTCTCGATCAGCATCAAGTGTCTACATTCCAAAATAATATGTCCAACCGGGTTAAATGTCACAGTGACATGCTGGAGCTTCTTGGATGAAACGAAACCAGCCACCGTGAGGGCTGTGATTAAAACAGCTTCCCCAGACCTCGTACAATAAATTTACGAATGCTGCCACAACGTATTGAAAGGTAACATTACCCTGACACCTGGTCAGAAAAGACATCTGTGGTGACACAAAAACAGTCTGAGAGCGCTCACGCATAAGATACTATCAAGAAAAGGAAACAAACCTTGTAACAAGTTGGATTCATAGGCGCCTTGTTAGGTCCCATGCAAAAGACGCTGAAAGTCGTCGTGGGTTTGTCATGGCCAAGAAAATGATCCTGACCTACCCCTGCTGCTAGAAAATTTAAAACCCTATGTACCAACTGTCATACTAACTGACAGCCTGCGCGTGACTTGGACCACTGTCACATATTGTGGTCATTCATCCACATTCTCTTTCCATAAAACATTTCTCAAAACTGTAATTTGGAACTGTTTCCCTCCTGATAATATTATATAGTTATTTATAGATTGGAACGTTCTGGAATCAGGCAGGGGGGAAAAAAGGTGCATGCAGTTATTTGATTGGCTGATGCCTGCCTAAAGGTGCTATCTGTTGTTCTAAATCCATAGTCAATTAGTTTTAGTTTGGATTCCATCAGGGCAAGTCGCATTTAAAGATGTGGTGCGATTTAATGCCCTGAATTGGTTTCTCTGGACTTCAGGTACCACTATGAATCATTTTTATATGTTGTGGCTGTGCCTGGTAATGTGAAAGAAACGAATATCAGAGTATTTGGATGAGAAATGTAAAAATTAGTTTAGAGCTTCAAGAAGAAGTTGTACTGAATGGGTGCTTTTTGTCAGGCTAACACTGAATATTTTACCATGCCTATCATTCGACTGCTATGAGAATTCTGCAGTATGCTTGATGACTGTATATCACTCTCAATAGATATGTGCATTTTCTATGCTTTATAGAACTTTTCTATGAAGCATATAATTTCAGATTTATAATAAACTGTAGAAACGCTCTTCTAAGTCTACGTTTTCTCACTCTTGTGATTGGAATGTGTGATGTAACATGTAATCTTTTCCATGTAACTGCTTAGAATGTTTGAAGGAGTGAGAAGTTGATTGTATGAGTACTATCTCACATGTAAAGAATGATAGACACATTATATCCATATGTTTGCAGGATGTGCATATTACGCCAGAATTACATAATTCCTGTGATGACTGGTGATTATTTTACATTCATGAGAATTGCCAAAAGCACTCTTACAGATTTGCCTTACATGCAATTTATCTCTGAAGACGGTGTACTTGTTCTTTTGCAACATTGGTTGGGTTCACGAACTGTGTTCAGAAAAACTCCTGTCTTAATGGTCATGGGGGAGGGACAATATATGTTTGAACCTTTGTCTAGATCTGTTGAGTATATATTTGATGGCTCATGCTATTTTTCATGGGCGGATCATATTTTCATGTGTGTTTTGTTTCACATGTGAATATTGCTTATTGGATATTGCCTTACCTGCTGTGGAAGATATACTATTGTTACCCAGTAGGGAAATAGCAATGATTTAATGGTGATGAAGGATAGTACTTGTAAACCAGGTTTAGTCTGAGAGAGGTGAGTACTGACAGTGCAGTGCGAGTGTGGATGGGATAGGACATTCATGTACCATAGTACCACCCATGGAGATTGGTGATTGGTCTGGTCATTGGTTATTTGCCATGGGTCCAATGATATTGCATATTGCAGTTGTAAATGATGCCTATCCCCCATCTGTCTCATATCTGTCTTATGATGTCTGTCTCATTACATATGCCTTATCATGCTTGTCTTATGGTGCTTGTTTCATCATATCTGTCTTATATCCATCACATGATGCCTGTCAGGATGTCTGTCTCATGATGCCTAAGTCTCATGTTGTCTGGGACCTGTGAGAGTCTGACTTGTCTGGACGAGTATTTTATCATGTTGGTGAATGTATCATGGTGTCACTGATTCAGCAAATAATCTGTGTCCATCACAGATGGGGTGAGCAATGAGAATATATCACCCACTGTTCATCCGAGTGGATTCCACTCCATCACCAATAGGAGGGGATTGGTGCCTGAGCAACACCCTCCCTTCTCCTCCCCATTTCTTTTAGTTTCTTTTTATGTTTGTTGATACAATTGATTTTCATACAAATGCATAGCAAGGTCTTTTTGTTTTCTGTACCAACAGAGAAAGGGATGGCGAAGAGGCTTTTTATTTGGGACAACCAAACGGGAGTCCCGGAATCAAATCTTAAACTCCTTATATGTGGACTCCAGGGATTATCACAGAATCTATAGGCTGCTTTACTAGCCTAAACCTTCATTATATTATATGCCTGTATAGATGACAACTGAAAAGCTCTGTTCTATGAACAAGAACCCATGAAAGGTCGACATTTGTTTACACTGCCATGAAGTCCAGGAAAATGATACTTTATTATTTAAAGGACCTCCTAGCCTCAGTTTGCCTCAAACAGGCCCATGGAAGTTTAATACCGTTTCCCTATGGAACTCCCACCTTATTCCTGGAATCCGAAATACCAGTATTTCTCGGGAATTTTCTACCTCAGCTCATTAATAGTTGTGGGTTATTTAGGAGAAAGGATTATGAGTATCCGTTTATTCTAATGGAGTGCTAGTTGTAGTCCAGCAGTGAGTGTCAACTTTTATCCCCATTTCAAATTGGACATTTGCTGAAGTCCAGAAACGTGTGGTTTAGCTTGATTCCCAGTATGAACTTGGTTGGGATGGACTTTCAATGTAGAAGGTTGGAGATATATATATATATATATATATATATATATATATATATATATATATATATATATATATATATATATATATATATATATATATATCCAAATCACTGGTTGGTCTTCAGAAGGTTGTGGACAACACACACAACGTCGTGGACAACACATACCGAGCTTTGCCTTACTTTTATCAGGAGGAGTGGATTCTCAACTTATTTGAAGGACCCCAGTCGTCAGCTTCTCAGGCAGTCTCGTCACCACTGGGGAATCAATATATAATATTCCTTCTATTGCTGTGTCCCAGGAGAGAGTTGATTTGAAGAGGGTGCATCAAGAAGAGGACTGTTACCTGGAAACGGTACTTAACATTTATTGGTGGCTACAAAATTATAGTGACTCAGGACAGTGTTTTCGAACTTGTGTTTTGCCCTGAGGAAATAAACTCTTTCTCCAGTGCCACTGAAGGAGATATTTTGATTAGATTTGGATTGTTGTGAAAGAGTTTTATAGATTAGTGATGATGATGGATGGAGGAGAGTTGTTGTTCTTTTCGTTGGGAGTCTGTTGGTTGGGCGGGATGATGTACCTGTTTGTCTTCACAAATTGTATAACTATGCATAATACGTTGTCGAAGTGCAGATTGTTGTCAATGTGTGGAACATGGGTCTTTTCTCGACCCCTACATCTTCAATAAAAATGTGGTTTTGAAACTGGTTGTTGAGTATATTCCTAGTGGATGTCTTCATCAACTGTTGTTGAGTGCAGTGAAATGTGGATGGTTGTTCAGTGCATGTCATGGTGAATGTCCTGTCCTGCTGTTGTTAAATACACTTCATTGTGAATGCATTGTCTAGCTGTTGTTGAGAACATTTCCTAGTGAATGTCTTGTTCAACCTTTGTTGAGTAAAGCTATTGTGAATGTTATGTTCACCTATGTGAAGTATCTTCCATTGTTAATGTTTTGGTCAACTACTGTTGAGTCCAATTGACAAGTGTCACTTGTTGATACACACAATTTGAATAACGAAGACACAAACAATAGATTGCACGATTTATTGCCTGGCATATTTCGCTGCATCTCGTCAGGTACATACTGCAGAAATCACACAACTTACGTGAATTAACTAGATAAATCCTTCAAGTTGAAATACACATATTCGCACAGTAATGTCACTTATCTACCACGGTAATTTTAAGCTGACTAACATGTCGTTCTGTTTACACAATTCTGGCTTGCGTTGATAGATCATAATTGCTTCTGCAAATTTTAACAAGCGAGTATTTTGTGTGTTAAACAACACGCGAAATGCAGTGTCTCTGTCCACGACATGGCCACTGTCGACAATGTGCCTACCGATTGAAGACGCCGGGAGCTTCCGGTGTGTCGGCCCCACGAGGCTAGCATTTCCTGTGTGTTGTATCTTGTTGACCCATTGAGGTATGTGTTCTGACACCCGTTTGTTAAGCTGTCTCTCTGTTCTACCAATGTAAACGGCCTGGCATCTACATGTGAATTGGTAAATACAATTGTTTGTGGCGTACAGAGGAACAGGCTCTTTGACTGCTGGTGTAGGAATCGGTACGGTTTTATATCTAATGACTGGAGTTGCCGCACAGAATGTTCGACCTACTGCTGTAGTAAGCCGGTCTTGTAGACGTTGCATTACGTCATCCCCTCGAAAGGTTAGCTGGATGAATATCTTGAGTTTAGGGACTCTGAACCGCCAACATACAATTCAATTTTCTAACTAAGTCATACCGCCAAATTGACGGAGTGGCCATGGGGAGTCCTCTTGGTCCTATTCTAGCGGACATCTTCATGGCACCCCTTGCAGAACCTCGCTCCCATAACAACCTTCAGGAAAACTTCTCGGTCATAAGCAAAATGTCCCGCATCCGATAAATTACAAGTACCTCTGAAGTCGGAGTGGGTTCGCTTGATGGCGAGGGACACTGTTAATCCATCCATCCATCATGTGCCATGCCGGTAAGCGTGGGCGGTCATGTTCTGCCATCTCACTCGATCACCAGAGTCGTGGATCAGCTCCGTGTTTCTGTCTCGACCATGCCACAAGGCCAAGCCATCCAGGTACTTGCTTCTAGGTCTTCCCCTTGGTATGTTCCCCTCGATCTTGCCAGTTGTCACCAAGTTCTCCAAATCATTTCTTCTCATAACATGTCCAAAAATTTTTGACTGTCTACATCTAATGTCTCTAATCAGTTTACGATCTTCATTTGTTTCTTGAAGGACTTGTTCATTGGTCTTTCTGGCTGTCCATGGTATTCTTTGCATTTTCCTCAGAAACCACATGTCTACAGCCATCAGATGTTTTTCAGCCAGACTGCTCATTGTCCAAGCTTCACATCCATATAAAAGTACAGGCTCTATGTAGCATCTCAACACTCTCTTTCTCGTTTCAATTGACATGTTTTTATTTGTCAGTATGTTTTTCATCTTGTTAAAGGCTACTTTTGCCATGACGATTCTTGTTCTAATCTCTTCAAGGCATCTCCCATCAGATGTTATGACTGTTCCGAGATAATTGTACCGATTCACTTGTTGAAGAATAGTCCCATTTACTTGAATATTACATTGTGGTATTTCGTTCTTCCTAGTGACGACCATAATCTGTGTCTTTTTACAATTTAATTCTAACCCTAGTTGTTCACTGTGTGTAACAACCGCATCCACTAAATTTTGCAGGTCCTGTTCATTGTCTGCGATCAAGACTGTATCATCTGCATATCTAATGTTATTGATGCATTGTCCCCCAATGTTGATTCCCTCCATGTCCTCAATATTTCTGAAAATAATTTCACTGTACAGGGAAAACAGATCTGGAGACATTACACATCCCTGTCTCACACCTCTCTTAATAGGCTGATATTGGCTTACTTCATTATCCACACAACATGATTTTCTTGGCATCTGTAAAGAAGGTAGTTTGCCATTGCTTTCCTTCCTAGCAGTGACCATACTGGTCAGTGACCGTAGCCATTGTCTCCTAAAAAAAGAGATCCTCTGCCTACCATCGTAAAGGTGGAGACCATAACCTACACTGTTAATAGGGTATGCTAATCCACACGCAAAATTCAGTCCATCACAACTATAAATAGTGTGTATAGACTACGCGTGAGTTCAAAGCGAGTGAGCGCCAACAAAACAAAAAAAAAGCTTGTGGCAGGGAAACGATTCTTCTTTAGGAAACAGGTCATACTGCTAGCTATGGGAGATGAACGTTTCATACTGCTAGCAATGGGAGATGAACGGGTCATACTGCTAGCAATGG
This sequence comes from Cepaea nemoralis, assembly GCA_014155875.1. Lineage (NCBI taxonomy): Eukaryota > Metazoa > Mollusca > Gastropoda > Stylommatophora > Helicidae > Cepaea > Cepaea nemoralis. The sequence goes on along the minus strand of JACEFZ010021979.1, from coordinate 4,071 downwards.
GAGATGAACAGGTCATACTGCTAGCAATGGGAGATGAACGGGTCATACTGCTAGCAATGGGAGATGAACGGGCCATACTGCTAGCAATGGGAGATGAACAGGTCATATTGCTAGCAATGGGAGATGAACGGGCCATACTGCTAGCAATGGGAGATGAACGGGTCATATTGCTAGCAATGGGAGATGAACGGGCCATACTGCTAGCAATGGGAGATGAACGGGTCATATTGCTAGCAATGGGAGATGAACGGGCCATACTGCTAGCAATGGGAAATGAACAGGTCATACTGCTGGCAATGGGAGATGAACGGGCTATATTGCTAGCAATGGGAGATGAAAGGGTCATACTGCTAGCAATGGGAGATGAAAGGGTCATACTGCTAGCAATGGGAGATGAACAGGTCATACTGCTGGCAATCGGAGATGAACGGGCTATATTGCTAGCAATGGGAGATGAACGGGCTATATTGCTAGCAATGGGAGATGAACAGGTCATAATTCTAGCAATGGGAGATGAAAGGGTCATACTGCTAGCAATGGGAGATGAACGGGCCATACTGCTAGCAATGGGAGATGAACAGGTCATACTGCTGGCAATGGGAGATGAACGGGCTATATTGCTAGCAATGGGAGATGGGCGGGCTTTACTGCTGGCAATGGGAGATGGGCGGGCTATACTGCTGGCAATGGGAGATGAAAGGGTCATACTGCTAGCAATGGGAGATGAACGGGCCATACTGCTAGCAATGGGAGATGAACAGGTCATACTGCTGGCAATGGGAGATGAACGGGCTATATTGCTAGCAATGGGAGATGGGCGGGCTATACTGCTGGCAATGGGAGATGGGCGGGCTATACTGCTGGCAATGGGAGATGAACGGGCTATATTGCTAGCAATGGGAGATGAACGGGCTATATTGCTAGCAATGGGAGATGAACAGGTCATACTGCTAGCAATGGGAGATGAACGGGCTATATTGCTAGCAATGGGAGATGAACAGGTCATATTGCTAGCAATAGGAGATGAACAGGTCATTTTGCTAGCAATGGAAGATGAACGGGCTATATTGCTAGCAATGGGAGATGAACGGGCTATATTGCTAGCAATGGGAGATGGGCGGGCTATACTGCTAGCAATGGGAGATGAACAGGTCATACTGCTAGCAATGGGAGATGAACAGGCTATATTGCTAGCAATGGGAGATGAACGGGCTATATTGCTAGCAATGGGAGATGAACAGGTCATACTGCTAGCAATGGGAGATGAACAGGCTATACTGCTAGCAATGGGAGATGAACAGGTCATATTGCTAGCAATGGGAGATGAACGGGCTATATTGCTAGCAATGGGAGATGAACGGGCTATATTGCTAGCAATGGGAGATGGGCGGGCTATACTGCTAGCAATGGGAGATGAACAGGTCATATTGCTAGCAATGGGAGATGAACGGGCTATATTGCTAGCAATGGGAGATGGGCGGGCTATACTGCTATCAATGGGAGATGGGCGGGCTATACTTCTATCAATGGGAAATGGGCGGGCTATATTGCTAGCAATGGGAGATGAACAGGCCATACTGCTAGCAATGGGAGATGGACAGGCTATATTAGACAAACTAGGCGCAAACACAACTAGACCTGCCAAAGACTGAGTGGGTCAGCTTCGATGCTGGAACCGGGAAACATCAATGGCAAGGGAATCAACTGAAAGTGGTTAATTAGTTGCATAGTCTTTACTGAACATCGCAGACAACCCCAGCATTTATTGGCTGTTTGTGATTTCTTGACAAGGTTACGTTCAGTAGTTTGCCATTACTTTCTTAACAACTGACACTCATACCATTGTATGAAAACCGACACAAAGTAGTCTGTTGCCAAATCGCCCATAGCTAGGTTTCGAACGCCGTATGCGCGATTACTAATTGTGTTCGTAACACCCTTCGCCACTGAGTTGATGGAAGTGGTTATACGGCAGCTTAATCTATGATCATGGTTTCACGCCATCAGAGGGGGACGATTGGTGGACCGCAAACATCTCTGAGCGGAACAAACATGACCCCGTTAACCAACTCCATAGGCAAAAACAACCTACATGTTTTGTTTAAGAACTGATCACTTTTGACTATTTTTCCATACTTTTATTATCTCAACGTCTCTTGTTCTTAGAATGTATAACCCGTGCTGTAAACCCCCCCCCCCCCCCCCCCCCCCCCCCCCCGGTCTACATAATTAACAGCGATCTGCGCCGCCAGACGTGGCCACGGTGTACTGGGCTGAAGCAGAAGTTACGGCTTCCACAGTGACCTGGATTAGACGGTGGGCTTGTTTCTGGCCATAGTGCTGCAAATATAGCACGAGTGAATTCTGAGAACAAGAAGCCGACAGTTGAGTGAGAAAATACCATTTAGTTTTTCTAATGAAAAGAAATGACATTTTATTTTGTTGTTCCCTGGGATTCCGATATTGGTAGGTATTCAGTTAAGTGACGTTGTGTAGTTTTTTTTTTTTTTAAATGTAGTTGCAACGTGTCTGTTTTATTCTTATGTTCTCACGAAGGCTTTCTAGCAGCAACGTCCTGTATGCCAATTATGATTGTGTTTACGTGAAGCTAATTCATTCATTCAGCACCATGACCTTTGCAGAACCTCGCTCCCATAGCAACCTTCCGAAAAACTTCTCGGCCATAATCAAGATGTCCAACTTGGACGATAGACCCATCTGGAGATCATCCGCCAAATCCTGCACCCATCGTCTCTTTGGCCTTCCGCTTCCTCTTTTCCCCGGCATATGCTCTTCAATTATTGTTCTCACAAAACTATCATGACCTTTCAAGTGATCAAAACATTTCAATCCAACCTTCTTCAATATTCAGCTCTTGAAGTATGGATGCATTTATTCTTTTCTTGATCCAAGATATTCTTATAACTCGTCTATAACATTTATATTCAAAGGCATTTATGCTCTGTTCAACTTGTTTAGTAACTGTCCAGGTCTCACATGCGTATGTTGCAATAGGGAGGTTCAGACTTGTATTGTCACTGCCCAGAAGGAAAGCATCCGAAAACTGCCTTCTGCAAAACTTGCCCTAAACAACCATGATAAAAGCGTATTCACTCATCATCATGTGTATATTTCAGCTGGGAGGATTTATCTAGTTACTTTACTTTATGTTGTGTGAATTCTGCAGTATGTACCTGACGAGAAGCATTGAAATATGCCGGGCAATAAATCGTGCAATCTATTGTTTGTGTCTGTTAGTTAGTTAGTTAGTTATTAATTAGTTAGTCGCAGTTCCAACTGCACAGCAATGGGTCTTCCCCATTATGCTACGTTCCTGTGCCAGTGAATATCACACAAAATGTCCCTCACTACCCCATGTGAAAAGTAGAACAGATAGGAGTCTCGACAAACCAACAGTCCGCACAGGTACACTGTGCATAATTCCGCCACCAGAATGTCAACACAAAAGTCCTCCGCGAAAAATACAGTTCATCTTCGATGGAACGGCAGTCACTAGAAAACCAGCAGCCACATATTACTGCATAAGCAAACCAGTCAGTTCTGCGATAAAGCCGGCCGCCATTATTCCAAACATGCAGTTCACGCTACAAACAACCGCGGAGATGTAAAAGCATTTTACTGTACATAATGCCGCCGCCAGAATGCCAACACAAAAGTCTTCCACGAAAAAAGACAGTTCATCGTCGATGGAAACGGCAGTCACTAGAACACCAGCAGTAACATATTTCTGCATAAGGCAAATCCAGTGAGTTCTGCCACAAAGCCGTCCGCCATTACTCCGAACATGCAGTTCACGCTCCAAACAATCGTGGACAGATGTAAAAGCATTTCACACGAAATTCACAACTCACAGTGTCGCGCCATGCACTCAACTCAGTAGCAGGGCGACGGAACCACACACTTCCAGTCCAATATGAGAAAAATGCGAATGCAAACGGTAGCTACGAGCATAAACACTCCAGGGGCCTTAACCATTAAATGCCTATCCTCTATGTTCGGGACCGGAAGTCAATCTAGTCATGACCCGCCACAATAGGCCCCATGTGGAAT
>JACEFZ010021978.1:45000-175985 GCA_014155875.1 Cepaea nemoralis | reverse complement strand
CCCTTTTCTTTCCCCCCCGCAGGGGCCTGCCGAAATCGTCGCACAAAGCACGAACTCCGTAGCTCCAGCGACGACTCCCAGGAGTCTCCGAGAAAACATGCACTCGTGAAACTAAACACGTAGCTCGGAATCGAACCTACAACCTTCGGAGCTCGAGGCAGACGGCTTGACCACACCGTCACGGAGACGTGTCCAGTATATTAACGAAGATTGAAAGAAAACATTATTTCGTAGATTCCAATGTTGTACACGTATTACAGCGATGCATATAAGCCTACAATATCACGGCTTAATAACGCATCACTGGCCAATTCAACAACAGAAAACACAAGTTCAACCAGTCCAACAACACAATCCAAGACGCCAACCTACGACACAGCCCGTACATCCTGTATACAACATACTGCTGGAAATCCGCCGTACTGGCCAACTCAGCAACCGTCGCCACAACATGAGCGGGTCCATCGCCTTAGCCCCTCATTAACTTCGCCAGCTCAGCAATCTTTTCCTGCCGGCTCACAAGCTGTTACACCCCCGGAACAGGTAGGCCCGAGTTCACACACACGAACCTCGAAGGGAAATCCCACGGACGGCAACTGATTCAGTCGAACAAACAAAAAATGTAGGTTTGGACTAAAACATAGTGCACAATCAAATGAACACGTGTTATAATCCAAAACAGTGTTTTCCCGTAGTGAATTTGAATAACGAAGATACAAACAATAGATTGTACGATTTATTGTCTGGTATATTTCGCGGCATCTCGTCGGGTATATACTGCAAAAATTACGCAACACAAACTAAAGTAATTAGATACATCCTTCAAGTTGAAACATACAGTACACATATCCACAGTAATTTGAATTATCTACCACATTTTGAACTGACTAGCATGCCTTTCTGTTTGCACAAAATTGGAGTCTGTAAATTAATGGCGATTGCTTCTGCCAACATGCGAGCATTTTCTGTGTTAAAATTACAGTTTTTGTTTCACTGAGCATTAAAATTGTGAAAGATACCACGAAACGAAACAAATAGCACGATGACATTATTCTAGCTACATATCGCCATTCTGTCCATTTGGCGATATATTATCCTTCGGCACTGAATCAGTTAAATCTGTAAGGAAAATGTGCATATATTTTGGTCAATATATAAGAAAAGTGTTTATCTATTCTGGTCAATATATAAGGAAATGTGTATATATTCTGGTCAATGTACAAGGAAAATATGTATATATTCTGGTATGTATATATTATATGAGTGAGAGAGAGAGAGAGAGAGAGAGAGAGAGAGAGAGAGAGAGAGAGAGAGAGAGAGAGAGAGAGAGAGAGAGAGAGAGAGAGAGAGAGAGAGAGAGAGAGAGATGATTATATTAAAAAAACAAACCAAAAATAACTTACACTACTACACAACAAATCGACGTTTCGATTATAATGATCAGAAATATCATAAGAATAGAAGCGATTACGAAATGTTCAAAGAAATGAAGTTATTGACAAGAAATGTTCAGCCTCAATTAAATGTTATCTTTGACAAGTTGGGAAATATCTTAACAGAATCTAGACAAATTCTAGAAAGATGGCAGGAATACTGCAGTGGAATGTATGATATGAATGTCTCTGAGGATATGAATGATACACATGAAGCAATGACAGCAGAGACAGAACTTTAACCCTCATTAGATGAAATTGCATGGGCAATAAAGAACCCGAAGAATAGTAAATCACCAGGATGTGATGAGATATCAGCTGAACTAATTAAAGCGGGAGGAGAAGAATGCATACAAATCTATCACGCATTATGTAAAAAGATATGGAAATATGGTATATGGCCAAAAGATTGGAAGAAAACTATCTTCATTCCAATACCAAAAAAGGGCAACCTGAAATTATGCACGAACTGTAAAACTGTTGCCCTGATAAGTCATGCAAGTAAAATTCTATTACAAATCATTATGGAAAGACTTCGTAAGAAAATGGAAGAAGAGATTAACATGGTTCGAGCTAGATTTAGACACGGAAGAGGAACAAGAGATCACATACTCACATGCGTTTAATAAGATAGACGTCCAGAGAATTTAATGTAAACTATTCTCATGTTTTGTGAATTATTTGACTGTGTACGACATTAGAAACTTTGGGAAATCATGAGGAATATGCACATCACATGTAGTACAACTCATAAAAATGCTCTATCTAGACCAAAAACGCAGCGGTTAGAATTGATGGCGAGACATCAGAATGGTTTGACAACAAGCAAGGAGTCCGTCAGGGCTTGTGTGCTGTCACCCTATATGTTTAACATGTACGCCGAAAATATAATGAGAAATGTCAGAGATGATATAACCAGGGAGCAATATGATGCTATAAATATCGGTGGTCATGAAATACCAGACATTCGATATGCTGATGAAACAGTATTACTATCCACATCACAGAATGGTATAGAAAACCTAATAACCTCAACCCAAAGAAATAGTGGAAATCGCAACTTACATCTTCATTAATTGGCACCTTTCCGTCTTGACAGACGATAGTTTGGTACATTGTGCTTCAAAAAGGCTTAATAACTACGACCCATGGCGGTGGTGAGTGTGGCTGGTAAGGCCAATTCTTGCTGCAACTGTTTGCCCACAGTAGATGCATGTGAAAACATGCTTACTACTTACATCTTAATATAGCAAAAACAAAGACAATGCATACAGATAAAACTACATTGGAGACAGAAATATATGTTAATGGGGAAAGATTTGAGGTGGTGGTTAATTTCGAATATCTTAAGTCATTGATTACCAACAATGGTAACATAATGAAAGAAAATAAACGACGACTATCAATTGCTCTTTAAAGACTAAAACAACTTAATAAATTACGGAGTGGGACAGACAGAACTACAAAAATTAGATTTTTAAGAGCATGCATCTTTCCCATTGCAACATACGCCTGTGAGACCTGGGAACTTACTAAACAAGCTGAACAGCGCATATATGCCTTTCAATATAAATGTTATAGACGGGTTCTAAGAATATCTTGGGTAAAGAAAAGAACAAATGCATCCATACTTCAAGAGCTGAATATTGAAGAGGGTTGACTATTAAAGAAGATGAAATAAAGACAATTTAAATATTTTGGTCACTTGAAACGTCATGAAAGTTTGAAGAGAACAATAATGGAAGGGTATATGCCTGGGAAGAGATGAAGAGGAAGGCCAAAGAGAAGATGGGTACAGGATGTGGCGGATGATCTCCAGATGGGTGTATCGGACGCGAGACATCTTGCTTGTGATCGGAAGTTGTCAGAAAGGTTGTTATGGGAGCGAGGTTATGCAAAGGACATGCTACTGAATGAATGAATGAATGAATGAATGAATGAATGAATGAATGAATGAATGAATGAATGAATGAAACAGTAAAGTAATGACACAGTAACGTAATGAAACGGTAAAATAATGAAATAGTCAAGAAACTGGAAAACAAATAGAGATGCGATATTTGAGAATAACGATGAAAGTATCCTGGACAGAAAAGAAACAAGCCGACGCACTGAGACGGGATCGTGCCAGGTAATAGGGAAAGCAAATCAACATGCAAAAATCACTCAAGCGCACTCGGAGCTGTAGCACGTGTATAGACTACGCTTGAGTTACAATCGAGAAAACGCAAAAACAAAATAAATAAATAAACAAATACATAAAATAAAAAACAATACACCTACTCAGGCGAAAAGTCGGCTCTGTGGAGAAGGAGTCACGGACGTAATTCTTAATCCCGCATACCACATTCGAAACACAGCTGCGGACGATTTGGCAGCAGACCACCTCGCGTTGGTTTTCATAAAATGGTATGATTGCCAATGGTTCAGAAAGCAATGGCAAACTACTGAACGTCAATTTGCCAAGAAATCACTGTCTAAGAATGCTGGGGTTGTCTGCGAAGTCCTGTAAAGGATATACAACTAACTAGCCCAGTCGGCTACGTAAATAAGGATGGGGGAACAGATAACGATATCAAAAAATAATAATACAAATATCAAGATGAGCTTTAATAGCACTAGCACATTTGAGGGAGTTAAAAGAAATGAAACTTAGCACTAAACTTGGAATATTCAATTAAGACGTCAAACGAGTTCTGTTGCGTGAATGAGAAACACAGAGAATGACTGAAACGATTACAAGTTAATTCTGAATGTTCATTAATTTTGAGGACTGAAAATGGTATGACAGAATCGCCAATGTGGAGCCCATGGAGAAGACAAGACACATACAACTTTAGTTTAGTTTGTTTAGTTTAGTTTATGTCACAGGATAAAGTAACTTGTCAGTCGATCAATGATAACCAAACCCGACATTATTTTGCTAACACAATTGACTCTGTTATGGTGAACAAACTGAGGGAAATACGTCGGTACAGATTCTCGACACCTGGTCAACAGTGTGTATGAGATCAAAGGGAGTCACGTAGAGTTGTCTACACACAATCGACAGTTTGATGACAGGATGTTGTTCGAGAGGTGTGTACTGGCGACATTTGTCTACAAAACGGAAGTTGGTCGTTGCAAGTGATAGACAGAATGCCTGCTAGAGGTCAGAAGGATTCTGTAATGGGAGAAAGGTCTCCGGCTTACAGACAACCCGGATATTTGTTGGATGAGACAAAGAACTCCCAGATGAAAAGGAAAATTGACAGCTAATTGACTCTGGTTAGTCTGGAAACAGGAGGACAAAGCCAGATTCTGGACTGATTGGCGTCTGGACTTTCCGGTGACTCACTCAAGCACCTATATAAAACCCAGTGCAGTAAACAGGTGGATGGAGTCGAGGAAAACATTCTGTAGTGTTAGAATTGGGGATAATCCCGAGTTGTGGTATATTAGAGGGACTAGCCTATCTTAGTAGTGATAGTTATCCACGGACATAGATCCAATCGGATTGCCTAGTTTCTCGAGTAACAACAGGAATAGACATATGGTAGGCAATTAATTATATCTAACTTAAGAGTATGATTATGAATAGAGTACAGTACTGTGTAGTGATATAATGTATTATGATTAGTGATAGAATGTTCTATAAGTGCGGTGCTAGAAAGTATCATAGGAGCGTCGGCACTAGTATTCTATGTGTGGCTTCAAGTAGCTTGTGTTATATATCATTTTACTCGGGAAGTTGAGGACACTGTAGTGGAATAATAATTAGAGAGATTAAGGAGGGGTGAGTAAGAGTGAGAGGAAGGTGTCTTCAGATTGAGGGAGTGTGTGGACGGAGTCTGCTGGATATCTCCAGAATAGAGATATTGACTTAAAACAAAATGTGGGTATCGATTCTCTTCACTCCAGGGACGACACTAAAGTGGTAAAGAAGAACAAGTAACTAATACGACATTCATTCTTTACACACACGACATTTATGTAGACTATCAACATCACGGCACACGGGTGTAACCCATAAGTGCTCCGTTCTACTCCTAACTCAAGCCTGAGTTCGGAGAAACTCAGCCTAGTGCAAAAATCCTGTAGCACCGGCGAGGAATCATGAAATACTCTGTGTAGATTGTTATCTCGAAATTTTGCCCAGGCAGTGCCGTTAGGATACTCCTTTTTGATTTCCAACTTTTTACATGCGCAACAATATATAACAGTGCGACTGTTATAGCGATTATATGGCTAACGGTCGGGTTTCAAAAACACAGTCATGGCCAGGTCGGGGAATTGAAATAGTAATTAATTGTCATGCTATGCAATTTATTTATAAGCAGGCAAGTGCATGGATGGCTTGGCCACATGGCATGGACGAGACAGGAACATTGAGCTGATCCACGACCCTGGTGATCGAGTGAAATGGCGAGTCATGACCGCCCACGCTTTTCCGGCATGGCACATGATTGATTGATTGATTGAAGTGCACGGTCAAGCACCATAGCTCGATGAGGTGATGGCGATGACGTGGGTTGACAACAACCAACCTACGACACAGAAGCCATCCGGACTAGAAAAAAGAAGGACGCATTGTGATTTCATGAAGAATTGATAACATCAGGCAGATAAAAGATGATATATTTTTGTACCAAATAAAGAGATGATGAGGAATAATGGTCTATATCTTTTGATGCGATCTGTATAAGCTAAACTCTGGAATAGATATGCGAACTTCCTTTCGAGTTTTATAACGCAACATGAAATAGATGAATACTAATTTTTGTATGACCAGACGACTATGTGGAACCACAATCCGAAAGTACCTTTAATAAACATCGAGGATGATGGAAGCTGTTTCTTTTCATTGCATTGTCGACTTTAGCCTCGACGCGTTTCAACGATTGTGAGTTGGTATTTTTGATTTGGAGTTACATTGACCCTTGTTCACAACGCTGAAGTACCATGTTGCCATCTGACTAAATGCTTTACGATTTGGCCACTGTAGACTCCTCTACGGCGGTAAACCACACTTACTGGCGACACTGCTAAAAATACACACGGGTGTCCTATCTCACTACCCAGAGACCAGGGAAATTTTTTTTACTAGAAGTCCACGTGAAAAAATCCCGGCCCTCACCGGGGCTTGAACCCGGGACCTCCAGCACTCGAGGCGGAGACCATACCTTCGAGACCACTCAGCCTCCCTTAGCATAGAGTGGGTATGAAGTGTTGCTGAATGCTTTTTAGTATCGTGATACGTGTTTGTTCTTTAGTAAACAAATTTGTTTAATACTTACACCTTAAACATAAATACAAGTTTGTTCTTTGCATATAAATAACTCGAGAAAAGGCGCTGGCGCGGATAGGACACTAACAAAACCTGAGAAAAGTATAACTAGGAAGGCCTTAGTCAGGATCCAACAGGGCAACAGAAATAGAGGAAGACCTAAAAACATACAGGGAAGAGAAGTAGAGACAGAAATAAATCATATGAGGAAGGTCATGGTCGGGGGCGCACGGGATAGCTCAGGAATGAAGGGCTGATATTCACGGTTGAAATCTCACCGGCGCTACCTAGATGCAATAAGGCAAACCAACTCACCGGACAAATGGCACAAATACGAAAGAGCAAACACATATCAATAGATACTTAAAAAAAAAAAAAAGCATTCAACAACACTTCCTACTCACTCTATGCTTCCAATGCCAAACCTGGACAATGACAGAAATAGAGAGAAGAAAAATGACAACGGAAATGAGATTCCTAGAGAAGATTACTCAATGTATAAAGAAGAGATAACATCAGAAATAAAGAAATCAGGACTAAACTGGGGGTTATAGCAGCGCTAGATTTCATAAGAAAACAAACAAGTTAAATAGTTCGGCCAAATAACTAGATTACCAACTAACAGTATACCACAACCAGCAATGATGTACGGACCAACTGGAAGCAGAAGAAGCCGGCCATGTAATTGGTGGACAGAGGGAATAGCAGAGTCCATGGGAATCTCGATAAATGAAGCCCATAAACGGGCACTCTCCCGCTGTTTTCATTTCACCTCGACACCGCAAGGTAAAAGAGAAACACAGATGAGATGAGCTACAGTAATTTGTGCAGCTGTGTTGAGATTCTCCTCGTGTGATCTTTTCGAAGGAGACTGAACACATATAGAGATATTCACTTGCATTGAAACATCGTTATCTCAAAATCAAAACCATGCAAATTAAGTTACTGTGATTGTTTGTTTTATTTTAATTTACTTTATATTTCAAACGCCAGAGACCAAGTCAGCTAAACGATAACAGAAACGGTGTTGCCTTAAAATGCCACCCTGGTTACGTAACGCTAACAGCAGGCACGTGACTACTAGTTTGTACTAGTAGATAGCTAGTCACTAACTAGAAGGGAAAAAAACAATGCAACGCCCACGTCAGACGAAATGACTAATACTCCTGCCCTGACGTCCATAGGCGTATCATAAAGTTGGGTTCGAGGGGAATGTATGATTTAGTGTTGATTAAAAGAGAACTGGTTACTCGCATCAGAAGAAGACAGTCCACATTCCTTAAGCATGTCATGAGAAGGGGAAAGCTGGTGTATGTCATTACAAGTGGAAGGCTGGAGGAAAGGAGCGGCAGGAGGAGACCAAGAGAGAAGATACTGGCCAGTCTGAGATCATGGCATGAGGGAACGTCGTTCTCAGAAATGACTGGTAGCACAAGAGACAGAAGGCCGTGGACAGACATGATCATCAACGCAACACTACACTGACTATAAGAAGAAGCATATCCCTTACAGGACGCCACAATCAACCCCAACATTTTGCAACTGTTGTGTAATTTACTTAATGTCAGTAGTTTGTTACTGATGTCTGAACGACCGACTCACAAACTCGAAATCAACGCAAGGCGGTCTGCTTCAAAATCGTGTGCGTTTGATTTCGAACCCTGGGCTCTGTGTGTCGGGGAATTGAGAAACGCGTTCTCTGTCATTAAGCCACGGTGCTGGTTTAATGTTGATTCATTCATTATGTGCCATACCAGTCAGCCTGGGCAGTCATGTGTTGCCATCTTACGCGATCACCAGAGTCGTGGATCAGCTCTATGTTCTTGGCTCGACCATACCACGCGGTCAAGCCATCCAGACATTTACTCCTCTGCCTTCCCCTTATTCTTTTGCTCTCAATCTTGCCTGTTGTCATCAAGTTTTCTAGTTTATTTCTTCTCATAACTTGCCAAAAGAATTTGACTGTCTACGTTTAATTTCTCTAATCAGTTTGCGGCTTTCATTTGCCTCTTAAAGGTCTAGCTCATTGTTTTTTTTTTTTAAAATCTGTCCATGGTATTTTTTGCATTTCCCCCTAGAAACCACATTTCCACTGCCGATAGATGTTTTCTACCTTGCCTGCATATTGCCCACGTCCCACATCCATACAATAGTACAGGTTCAATGCAGCATCTCAACACATTTTTTCTTGTTTAAAATGACATCTTTGTTTATTAGTCAGTATGTTGGTTAGTGTTATGGAAAAACGATATGTCCTTTGCATTACGGTACAATCTCATCCAGCTCCTATTATAAGTAAAGGCTCCTTAAACATGCCTAAGACGCATTCGTCATAAGAGACTAAACCCTAATTGTATAGATCAAACGGCATTATAGTCTGTCCAGAAATGAATGCCTTCATTCTCTATCGATTATATTGAAAACTGTCTGTTGCATCGTTATGCTACTTTTCCTGCCGTCTTATATATACCCCCACCCAAGGAATATGTCTTTGATAGGTCCAAAAGCAACTTAAATCATGGAAAGCGGCGACACTTCTCTGGTGTTTTGGTGAAAAACTAGTGATTTCTCGCTAACAAACATGTTTTACAGTAATGCCCCGTTCCACTATGCGAGGCTCTTTTCACAAGGCCAAACCCATGTAACACGAGAAAATTAACTATTCAACGCGTGTGAAGACGTAATACATTTAATAATGTGCACTTCATCTCTGACCCGTAAATTATATACCGCATATAAACAAACTTTGAAATCTGCTGTACAATCTCCAGAACAAATTTTTGTTTGTTTGCTGGGTGGATATAATGATACGGTTATATGCTAAATCTCATCGTTTTCCCTCAGTTGGTTACAGAGATATAAATATTGAGCACAACCCACCACTGGCAACGCTGATCGTATTCTGGTATGAACCTAATGCCTATCCACGTCAATGAGGAAGCACTAGACTCGAGTTTCGTTCTCGTTTGAGCTCGTCAGTAGTGCATATCCTTGACCGGATCCGGAAACAAACCCCGGATCACCGGCGTATGAAGCGGGTGTGTAAACACTAGACCACGCGGCACACTCTGGACACGGCCAAATTATCACAACAGAATATTACAACATCGCAGGCTGTAGCTCAAGATTTGCCCTATCGCCGCGACTGACGTCCGACAATCTATGTGGACCCGAATAATCAGGTCTTCTCACTGGCAAGGCACACCAGGCCGCCTAAATTCCAGCGAGCAATAATCAAATTGATGTATTTGGTTATTTCGGGATTTGAGATTTAAATATTGAGCACAACCCACTACTGGCAACGCTGATCGTATTCTGGTATGAACCTAAGGCCTATCCACGTCAATGAGGAAGCATACTGAGATTTGGAATTTTATACTGGGGCAGAGAAAAGTAAACAGACTATAAGTGGCTGATGTCCTTGAAATCACACCAAGCACTTTTTACTTCACGGACAGTTTCTGGTGCAATGTTATGGTGAGTCCACCTTTCAGCTTGAGTGTCGTCCACACATACTGCTACAGGCACTTGATGCAATAGTGTGTTCACAAATGTATGTACACAACCCACACCATGAATGGAACCGGGTATGCACGATCAGATCATTGAAACAAGAAATATAAGTTCTATAAGCGGATATGAACATATGACCACCATTCCTAAAGGCAAGCTCAATAGCGGCTCCACTGCGATGATAAACTGGGAACGAAATAGCTGTTACAGCATGCTGCGATAGGTAATCACCGCTCTGTCACTCACACTGACATATCATTCAACAGCTCACTACAGCCGCCGTCATCTCTGACAGCTAATTTGTCATCAATGACAAGCCAGGCGTACGAAATGGGATCCCTGGTAACGAACGGCAGTCAGTGGTAGTCTGGTTGGCATTTGTTATTTGTGGCTAAAGGGGAATCCGTGGCTGAGAGGTTTTGGTGATCGTCTCAGGCTTCGAAGGTGTCGGGTTCGTTTCCAGGATAGGGCTGGTAATTGTTGTCCAAGAACCGTTGGTTATCTAATATTACACTTTCTCGTGATCTCTTGTGTAGTCGGCGGCTCCGTGGCGAAGACGTTACGGACGCAGTTCGTAATCCCCCATAAAGCGGTCAAAACACAGCTGAGGGCGATTTGGCAGCAGATCACATTGCGTTGGTTTTAAAAAAAAAAATGAAAATGGTTGAGTGCTAGTCGTTCAAAAAAAAAAAAACTATGGCAAACTACTAAACGTAAACTTGCCAAGAGATCATCAATAGTCAAAAAATGCTGGGGTTGACTTCTACGTCCTGTAAAGGATATGCAGCTGACTGTTTTCTTGGGTAGTGAGATCGGACACATAGTCGTCTCGGATAAGAGCGAATAACTGGCGGTTCGGTGCGCAATATGTGGACGTTAAAAATCCCACGGCAGTTAGAAATCGTAAAGAGTAGGCCGTAAGGTCGATGCCCTGGGACATTTGTTAGGCAAGGAAACTTATCCACGGGTAGATAGAGCATGTTACCGTGCATGGAACATGTCTAGAACTATACACAACAGCATGTCGAAGTCAGACAACTGCCCTTTGAGGTGCAGACCTAAGTCTGATCTCTCTCTCTCTCTCTCTCTCTCTCTCTCTCTCTCTCTCTCTCTCTCTCTCTCTCTCTCTCTCTCTCTCTCTTCTCTCTCTCTCCTCTCCTCTTTCCCAACTTCTCGAAAGAGGAACACAGAATAAGAAGATTACTGGCTATATAGCATAGTGTCTTGAAGATACGGCGTTAGTCTCTAGTCGAAATATAACCACGGTTTCTAATCCAGTTAAGGAGTGCGGTGGCGAAATGGTTAGCATGTTGTAGTGTTGGAAGGAATAACAAAACGCCAACTGCATAAAACGTTGTTTATTTGTCAAGGTTTACAAGCCGCGTCCTTTCAGCTGGTTTCTTAGATGTTAACTGCCTATAACAACATAATACGTCACGATTGAGCATCTCCCACCCCTTTCAGTCTCAATGCTCAATCGTGCTGTATCGGAGTTTTCCAATAGACCCCAATTATACCTACACTGTTACACCTCCCCATGTTACTTAAAGAATTTTCCTTTTAAAGGAAAAATCTTTACTCCTAATCCCCATACTCTATTCCCTACTTGTCTTTTAACCTTCGCCAATACATCTTTTACTCTTCTCCCAGTGCTATGGTCTGTCTACAACCTCCCCATATACTTCTTCTTCGCTTTTTATTTATATAATACTACGGTTAATCCAAGCGGTCCTTCTTTCCTTTTCATTTCCCCAACATTTTACAGTCAACTACATAACCTCCCCATGTTATTCTTCATTTCTGGTTCTCTCTGGTTACCTATATCAAATATACATATTATAAGAACAGCTCATAAAATTTCTCATTCTTCACTATTTTGGTTCTTTCTTGGCTCATCTAGTTTCCTGTATCAAATATACACATTATAAGAACAACTCATAAATTCTTTGTCGAAAATTATGATCTTATACAATTCCTCATTCTTTCAAACCCCAGGACGTACAAAAACAAAGTAGTTAGAAAAAGTAAAGAAGTGGTGCGCACCAAATAAAGAACATAAAGAATGAATATACGACATGACCACATGGACATACAGTAAATGTACATTTAAGACATTCTCCCTTTACCTCCCTTGCCAATAAAAAAATTTTTGTAAAATAATTTTTTAAAACACCTTTAAGAAATATATTATTGTTCGTTATAAAACAATTTGGCATAAGTTTTCATAAACCTTTTATATTTCACATTGACATTGCCAACCAGAATTCCGTTATCTCACCTTTTACCATGAGCCCATGTTCATATTTTATGAACACCTTAAATATAATTAAAGCTGGTATTTCACAGCACCTATATCTTTCCCCCGTACAACCCATCCTGTTATTTTATAAATAAAGTGACGTGTGTGCAGACCCTGGATACGTCTATCCATTCGTGCATACACGTTCACCAACTATGGTTTCCCACTAGTTAATGAATGCATAGTTTCCCCTTACCTTATATCAGTGGACAAATTAGTTTTTATCAACTCTTTTCTTAACGAAAAACCTTTAGCAAAACCTCCTTCATTTGAAACTTAAACTTACTTAACTAACTTTACAAGCATTTAACTCAATATACCAAATCATTCATGTAATCGAAATAAAATGAACACAACCTCCAAATTAATCTAGAAGAAAAAAAACACATTTTAAAATGACATAATATGCATGTTATCAAATCAGAATGAAATATCCTATTCTACCTATCACTATTGGACACTTTTACGGACCAACAGTTCTTGTCAACTCAAATGCTACGAACACAATCACCCTACTCTAAACCAATTACTCAACAATAACAATCATATTTCAAGACCAAATCAAGAAAACAAAATGAGGTATTACAACTTAGGCTCAATAAAACAACCAAACAACATCCCTCATTTTCTAGTATCAACTCAAGCATAAAAACATTTCCTATATGACTCATAACTCATAAAACTTAGATTTCATAAACACCGTCTTCAACACAATTATAACTCTCTTAAAATTACTACGTACATTGGCCTACCAGCATTAGGCTCTCACAAATGACGCATATCCAGTATTTATATGACCGAGAAGACTAAACCTCCTATCTATATATCTGTTAACTACAGATCAATTATGAACATATCTGTTCTATCTACATAAACAAATCAGTAATCAACAACCACCATATTATTTATTATCTCCTAACATCACATAGTATCCTGAATAAGCTCTTAAGTAAACACTGTAACCTATATCCAACATTAACTCAATGTAGCCATCCTCTACTTATCAACGTACTTGTGATCTGTCCTGTCTATTATTATTATAACTTGTTAACCCCTATCTTTAAACACGGCACTTCTAACATCAATAAAAAAATATATTCACCCACTGTACTAATATCTCAAGACCACTTTTTCCACCGTTTCGTATACTTCTTTAAACATCACTTACAATTTTAAATCTTGCTATCTACAGTACTTTCGATTTATCTATCTCTTACGTTTCCATTTCCTCAACAACTCTAAGTTTCTCTGAATAAGTGCTAACTCTATATCAACATCTTCTTCTTCGTACAACCTACTAGTCTCCTCCATACTACTACTTGACTCTGACTTTTCATCCATTTCTTCTTCTTCGTCTGTATGTCTCTCTTTAGCTGCCGCTAATTTCTTCCGTTCAACATCCCACCTAATTTGTCGATCACTCTTTCTTAAGGATCTTTCTAGTATAGGTATATCGTCTCCGCTTGTTGAATCATCTCTAATTCTTCTCTGTCTTTTTACTTCTTTATCTCTTTGACTGTCCATTCTTCTTTTTGTTGCTTGCCTAGTATTTTTAAATGGAGCACCTGTGTCTTCTTCCATACTATCATAATGAGTTTCATTTGGCCCTTCTTCTTCCATTCTTTTCGGAATTGTCTGTTCTTGTTCTTCGTAACTTGGATTTGCTAGCAACTGATTTTGTTCTGGTTCTCTTCTAAGATCTGGAGTTACTGTAGCTCTTCTAAGATCTGGGTTTACTGTAACAACTTGTTCATCTAAAAATTTTGCATCCGAATAACAATTATTATTATAATTATTATTTTCTATCTCATTTTCATCTCTTCTTAAGTGTTCAACATGTGCCCTTGCTATGTGTGCTGTGACCTGGTTCTTTATAACATACGATACATTACCTAGTTTTTCCAAAACGTAATAACCTGGAATCCAACGAGAATCAAACTTAGAGTTTCTTCTATGCTTTTTGTAATAAACTCTATCACCTACTTTAAACTCCTGTAATTTTGTATTTACATTTTTGTACTTTTTCTGTCTTTCCCTAGCTTTTATTATATTATTTCTTAATCTCATATGTGCTTTATGCATTTCTTGTATTATGACCTCTTGAAAATCTTCACCCATATATTTCCGTCTAGGTTTTAATAAATTATCTATAGGTAATATTGGTTCTCTCCCGTGTATTAAATAAAATGGCGAAAAACCCGTGCTCTCATTTTGATTTGTACGAATAGCGCTAAGAGCAGGTCCCAAAAATAGATCCCAATCTTTTTCATGTTCATCAATAATCTTTGCCACAATGTTGTATAACGTCTGATGTTGACGCTCGTTTTTCGCATTTGACGAAGGTCTATAAAATGAGGTCTTTATATGTCTTATGTTTAAATCTTTTAATAACTTTTCGAATTTTTTATTTACAAATTCTCTACCATTATCTGTAAGTATACTTTGTGGGCAACTAAACCTTGGTACGAACTCCTGTAAAAAAATATTAATGACAGTATCCGCGCTCTTATCTGGAATTGCATAAACCTCTGGCCAAAGACTATAGATGTCTACTATATGAATTAAATATACATTTCCTGACAATGTTCTGGGGTGTGGACCTGATATGTCTAAACTAATCTTTTGCATTGGAAAGTGAGGAATATCTGTGTCCTGTAATGGAGACTTTATTGTTTTCATGTTCCTTAATCTGCACTTTTCACACGTATCTACATATTTGCATGCAGATTTAAATAAGTTTGGCCAATAATATTTGCTTGTAAGTGCTTTCACTAGTTTGTCTCTACCGAGATGTCCATTTTCATCATGATACGCTTTTAAAAGTTCATTTTCCAAATGCTTTGGAATATATTTCCTTAGTTGTTCGTTCTTTTCACACATATAATATAACTGTCCATCCTCTTGTAAGAGCAAATAATTCCTTTTATATTTGTTATCTTCTGTTTCTCGTAACTTTTCCTTTATTTGTATGATTCTTGGGTCTAAATCCTGCTCTTCTTTCATATTGAATTGTGCTAACTGTAGGATCTTCTTCTCTATGTTCAGACTCTTGATCTGATGGTAAGCTATCAAATTCTCCCCTATTTATTATAGCAGAATCCAGAATATTTACCTGCCAATTCCTGTCGTCTATCTCTGGTTCGGCTGCCTCCTCTTCTGTATCCTCTGATGACTGTGTATATGGAATTCTAGACAAAAGATCAGCGCATGTGTTTATCTTACCCGGTATGTACTCAATTTTCGCGTCGTACCCCTGTAGATTCAATGCCCATGTCTGTATTTTCCTGTTCTGCACTGGAGCTTCTAAAAAAGACTTTAAAGGCATGTGGTCAGTTCTAATAACAAAACTTGCGTTATGTAAATAGTAATTAAGTTTTTGAAGAGCGTAATGAATCGCGTAAGCCTCCTTCTCGATAGTACTCCATTTTTTTTGTGATTTACTAAGCTTATGAGACAAAAAGTAGATAGGTCTTTCATTTTTAACCCCTGGTATTCCAGATTCTTTTCCTTCATATGGTTGTACTAAACATGCTCCTACTGCACTGTCTGAAGCATCTGTGTATAGTATTAACTGTTTGTTTAAGTCTGGATGCGTCAATAGTGGTACCAGTGTTAAGCTGTTTTTTAAATAGTCGAAGGCTTTTTGACACTCATCATCCCACTTAAACCTGGCGTACTTGGCTGTTAAATTTGTAATTGGTTCAGCTATTCTTGAAAATGCCGGAATAAACCGTCTATAATACGCACATGTTCCTATAAAAGCACGTACTTCCTTAACGTTTGTTGGTGCAGGTAACTCTTTAATAATCTTTATTTTGTTCTGGTCTGGTTTAATACCCTCTCTATTTATAATATACCCTAAATATTTTGTTTCTGTTTTCAAAAATTGGCACTTACTAAGCTTCAACTTCACATCATGCTTTCTTAACCTGTCAAACACTAGTCTAATATGTTTCAAATGATCTTCCACATCTCCCTTGGTATAGATCAATACATCATCAATATAAGCAAGAGCGAACCTTTGCATACCCTCTAGAACTTCATTTATTAAGAACATATAGTGTGAGGGCGCCGTCTTGACTCCAAAAGGCATTCGTAAGAATTCGTACGAGCCCATGTGGGTACAAAAGGCACTTTTCCGTTGCGCGTCCTCCGACATCGGAATACACCAAAATCCTGACCTTGCGTCTAACGTTGTGAAATATGTAGAGCCATTAAGTAGCCCCAAAATATCATCAATTACTGGCAGTGGGTATGCTACATTCTTGGTGATTTTGTTCAACGCCCTGTAGTCACAACAGAAACGACTCGAACCATCAGGCTTGGCCACGATGACCACCGGAGATGACCATTCTGACTTCGACCTTTTTATTATTCCTGCTTTCAGCATCTCTTCTATTGCCTTTTCCATTATTTCTCTGTTTCTTAATGGAGTTCTGTATGGTTTTAGACTTATTGGTGGATGATCTCCCGTGTCTATCTCCATCGTAACTGTCCGCGTCTTACCCAATTCCAAATCATTAACCGCAAACACATCTTGATTTTGCTTTATAAACTGTTCTAACACTTCCTTATTTTCCGGCGACGCTTTTAACTGTGACAGCAATTCTTGTTCCCTTGTTATTTTGTCTAGTGAATGTATATGGACTTTATTTTCTCTGAATGGATGGATCAATTCATTCATTCCGATTTTCCCTCTTCTTCCGCATCCGCGTCTGTCACTTCTCCTTTCACTAGAAGTTTCCAAATAACTTGTTCCCGACACTTCTGTTTTATTCGTTGCCAATATTTCACTAATGTTATGATCTAACTTTGCTATCACACATCCTCTGTATAACTTGATTTCTCTCCCTGTGTTGTTGATAACCATTACTGGAAAGGTTAAGTGTTTATCCAACTTCATTACTCCATCTGGAACCTCCAAACCAGGCTCATCAATTATTTCTTCTTGTAACTCAGTGATTCTGACTGTGTTTCCTTCCACATAATATGGGTTTCTCTTCAGCTTCGCTTGTATCAAATTAACCGACTGTGGTTTTAATGTCGTTGTCATTTTGACCCTAACTAGTGCTGCTATATGCATATCCTCTTCCATATCTATATATACGTCTCTGAATTTTAACTTATGTAAATCATAAAAAAGTCTTATCCCATTCTTTATCAAAAAATCTCTTCCTATCAGCATATTTCTATTTAAACCCTTCACTACATGAAAAAGGTGTCTTATGTTTATCCCCCCTAACTTAAAATTGATCATTGTTTGTCCAACTACTTGTAAATTCTGTCCAGTAACAGAGTGTAAATTATTACTACACTTAAATATTCTACAATTTCTTACTATTTTGTATAAAAAACTTTCTTTTACTACACTAACTTGAGCTCCCGAATCTATTAATGTACGAACTCTATACTTTCCTATTTCTAATATACACGAGCTATAATCTGTTTTTTCTTCTATAAATTTCTTGACTTCATCCAGTTGAAAATATTCTCTGTTCGACCTATTATACTTGTTATTAACATACTCTCTAACACTTGGGACCCTATTATTTACCCTCCTATCATAGGTCCTGTCTAATAGGTAGGGCGCCGATTTACCTGTGTTCTTGTACCTGTAAAATTCCTGTGTCCATCAACAACATTCCCAGTCACCCTATTATTATCATATCTACCCTGTGTATTCGACTGGACACGCCTGTTATTACAAAAACGAGAAACATGTCCCCGTTGACCACAAACCCAACAGACAATGTTTGTGTTATTTGTGTTTCTTACTGCCTCACTTGTAGGGTATCTCATATTTCTTCTTTCAACATAATCGCTCCTATTTCTACCTTGTAAGGTTTGTATACCGCCTCTCCTATTCCATCCGAATCTTGTTTGTCCTATCTCCATGGGTTCCTCAATTCTGTCGTCTCTATTACTTCCCACTTCTCGTCCTGTTCTTAATCTAAACCTTCGTCTCAAATTTTCCTCTTGCACCGCAATATCCACCGCTTGTGATAACCTCTCAGGGTTATCCCTCATCAGCTTAAGTTTCAAACCATCAGATTTGATGCCATCCACAAAAATCCCTACCAACATCCTTTCCACCTCCTCCCCTCGCACATTCTGTCCTAAGAATGCCTCTTCAGCCAGGTTAATCAACCTATCGCTAAACAACTGTACCGTTTCTCCGTTATTTTGTTTAGCCTGCCTCAATACCGAAAATGCATGTTGCGGATCCGTTATCTCTGCGTATTTCCTGGCGAGATCTTCTTTGAATTGTTCCCATGTCTCATCTACTCTAGCCTCTAACTTCCTCCTTATATGATCTGAGACCGGTTCTGTTGCCGTCTGATAAGCTAGTCTCATTTTCTCTTCTTCCGTTGCTGAAATTAGGTATGCATACTTTTCAATAGAAGTAACCCATTTCTTAAAGTCTTTGGCCTGACCACTAAACTTCAAAATTTCTGTTGCCATTCCCTGTTGGTTGATTACCAAATTCAATTTACCTACCGCTGTTCCAACCCCTGTCAGCACCTGTGCAAGGTTGTCTGGTTCCGTCATGCTGAAAATACTGCAAGAAAGCAAGCAAAGAACAAAAAAAACACACAATTTCAAATTATTTGCTTCTAAAATCTGGTTAATTAATTACCTTATTTATGAATCACCTAAATTTACTAATTTACAACACATAATTCCCCCAGTTCATAAACTGTTCCATTAGTTATTTAGTTCCAGAATCGCACAAATTTCCCTTGGTTAATCCCTAAAGAGCACAAGTTGTAATCAGCATCAATATTCTGTCAGCGTAGAGGGAGGAAAAACCTTGTCTTCAATAAGTCCTGTTTGAAACCAAAAAGTTCGCTATAAATCCTCATACCTGTTTCTAATAATATAATAATGTTTTAGACTCTGCTCTAACCAAGAATTTATGGCACATCACCGGAGTTACACAGTTACCTTCTTTTATTAGCTGACGGATCTAGTTCCACTAACCAGAGTTCGCATCAAGTGAAACCTAGTCTCGAGTTTAAGTGGCGGAGTCCAGAAGCTCAGGTGGCGGAGTTCTCTTCCCTCAGGTAAATTTTGTAGCTGCCAGATACTCTTCCTGGTTGGGTCACGTCTCATGGGATGCCTGGATAGATTTCAACCCCTGGTTGGGTCACGTCTCATGGGATGCCTGGATAGATTTCAACCCCTGGTTGGGTCCCTTCCTTGATTCTGAGTGAAGTACATCATCGGCGTCTTGATAGGGGTCGTAGTAATGACGTGGCCCCAAAAATTTATCACAGTTAACCGAAGCCCAGTGATATTTATGTGTTCAAAAAACCCAATCACGAAATTACAAGGCTTTGTCCATTATTACTTGAGCCTAGAAGAGTTCTTGACTTATTTTTCTTCTTTTGTCTGACAGGTTCAGCTTGAAATTCTGGTTTTCTCAAAGTTCTAGGACAGGATGGCTCTTCTCAAAAAAACGATAAGTTTCATGCAACGGTCATGAGAAGCCCCTTGTTATTGATAACTTTCAGTGGCTGGCGCTTTAAAATAGAAGCCCTTTCTTTTGAAACTCCAGAGTTCAGATCTCGGCTCCGGAAAACCTTGAAGGCTGAAGTTCAGTTAACGGCCATTATCAATTCGGCCACGGCTCCAGAAAAGCCTCCTGATAAAATTATCTTCTGAGTTTCATCGTACTTCGCGTAGTTAGCCGGACGACTCGATTCAAAATCCTGGACACGGCTCCATACTTATTCCTGTTGTAGTGTTGGAAGGAATAACAAAACGCCAACTGCATAAAACGTTGTTTATTTGTCAAGGTTTACAAGCCGCGTCCTTTCAGCTGGTTTCTTAGATGTTAACTGCCTATAACAACATAATACGTCACGATTGAGCATCTCCCACCCCTTTCAGTCTCAATGCTCAATCGTGCTGTATCGGAGTTTTCCAATAGACCCCAATTATACCTACACTGTTACACATGCTTACTTGCAGGCTGGGTGGTTATTTGTATTTATTTATTTTTTACGCTCGCTCGCCCGCTTTGAACTCAAGTGTAGTCCATACACACTACTTCTAGTAGCATTGAACTGAATTTTGCGTGTGGATTAGCTTTCCCTATTACCAGTGTCCCTCGCCATCAGGCGAACAAACTTCCGACTTCAGAGGTTCTTGTAATTAACGTCCCCAATCAAGGACGATAGGTCAACATTTTAGTCCAACTGTCCGGTGTAGGGGTTGAACCCCTTACCTCGGCATCAGCACACCAGATGTTCCTATCCATTCGGCCATGCTGACCTACAATGGGTCGTTATTAGTTGGAACCCTCCACAGGCTCCCTGTGTTGATCCAGTCTAAAATGGGCACTAAGACAATGCCTGGGAGATACATGGGTCGGTGTGATATCAATCGCATCACTCAGTGTGGGGAAGTTTACCTGATCCTGGACTATACTGCTCACGATTCATGGGGGAAATTGAAGGAAAGGCGCTAGTAACAGGCGCTGGAACATCAATTACCCTCTCCCCACGGCGTCTAACGGCGCAAGTGGAAGATAACAAAATAACAACAGCAACAACAACATCAAGAGTAGCAAACACAGCAACTACTACAACAACAAAAGCAGCAGCAAAGTAACGTGCATGTATTTGAAATGTTATATTAGGATGTTGATAATGTGTCTGTGTGGAAGGGACATGGATTTCATACCGGTCCTCGGTATGAGACGACTGATATCTCTTCCTAATTGCCCTCGTGCCTACAAAATGTGATGGCCCTAACACCTCACATACTTGCAACAGGTTCTTATTACAAGCTTATATATGCACGCACGCACGCACGCACGCACGCACGCACACACACACAAGATGTTTGTGAAGTATCACTACACTTTGTATGCACCACGCATTTGAAATATTCTAACTTCCGTTGATAACACCATTCTGCTGAGAGTGCAAAGAATTACTCCAGCAGACAATAGCCGTTCGCTGCATATTGCTTCACGGTAGACTGTGGAGCACATTTTATGATGACGTCTGTACTTCATTTTTCAAATGTTTTCTACATACAAATAATAGTGAGGCTTTACAAATACCCTGTATAAGGACATCGCAATCAACCCCCGAATTTTTGGCTGTGTATAATTTACTAGACAGCAGTTCGCCATTGCTTTCCCGAACGATCCACGCTCATACTAATATATGTAAATCTGCGAAAGGCAGTCTTAGTTTCTTTGTCAGTTGCAGCAGTGCTTGGAACTCGGTATGTGGGATTGGAAGGACAGGGGAGGTGGGACGGACGGAAGGAAGGGGAAAGTGGGGCGGACGGAAGGACAGAGGAGGTGGGACGGACGGAAGGACAGGGGAGTGGGACGGACGGACGGAAGGGGCAAGTGGGGCGGACGGAAGGACAGAGGAAGTGGGACAGACGGAAGGAGGGAGGAAGTGGGACGGACGAAAGGACAGAGGAAGTGGAATGGACGGAAGGACAGGACAGGACGGAAAGGGACAGAGGAAGTGGAATGGGACGGTAGGACAGAGGAATGGGATGGACGGAGTGGGACGAAAGTGGGCCGAAAGGATAGAGGCAGTGGGATGGACGAAAAGACAGAGGAAGTGGGACGGGACGGAAGGGGAGGAGGAGAAGGAAGTGGGATGGACGGAAGGACAGAGAGAAGTGGGATTGACGAAAGGACAGAGGAACGTAGGAATGGGCGAAAGGACAGAGGAAGTGGGATGGACGAGAAGGACAGAGGATAGTGGGTATGGCCGGAAGGACAGAGGATAGTGCGGATGGACGAAAAGACCGAGGACGTGGGATGGGCGAAAGGACAGAAAAAGTGGGATGGACGGAAAGAGGACAGAGGAAGTGAGACGGGCGGAAGGAATTAGGAATTGGGATGGATGGAAGGAGGGAGGAAGAGTCGATATCCATCCATCCATCATGTGCCATGCCGGTAAGCGTGGGCGGTCATGTTATGCCATCTCACTCGATCACCAGAGTCGTGGATCAGCTCCGTGTTTCTGTCTCGACCATGCCACAAGACCAAGCCATCCAGGTACTTGCTTCTAGGTCTTCCCCTTGGTCTGTTCCCTTCGATCTTACCAGTTGTCACCAAGTTCTCCAAATCATTTCTTCTCATAACATGCCCAAAAATGTGTGACTGTCTACGTCTAATGTCTCTAATCAGTTAACGATCTTCATTTGTTTCTTGAAGGACTTGTTCATTGGTCTTTCTGGCTGTCCATGGTATTCTTTGCATTTTCCTCAGAAACCACATACATTTCTACAGCCATAAGATGTTTTTCAGCCTGACTGCTCATTATTCAAGCTTCACATCCATATAAAAGTACAGGTTCTATGTAGCATCTCAACACTCTTTTTCTCGTTTCAAATGACATCTTTTTATTGGTCAGAATGTTTTTCATCTTGCTAAAGGCTACTTTTGCCATGGCGATTCTCGTTCTAATCTCTTCAAGGCATCTCCCATCAGATGTTATTACTGTTCCATATACAAACACACAAACAAATAAACGCATATATATTAAAGATTTATTGACTAGATAGAGGTGCTATTTACGGCTGAAATATTGCCTGGAGAGAGATGTTAGTTATTACCTTATTACTGATTTATCGCTTGTTGTGAGATCGCATTTATTGCTGACTATTGACTGGCTGGATGCATATGTTATTTATTGTGTTTAGAATGTGGATGGGTGACAGGCGCGGGACGCAGTGAAGCCCGAAGCCCAGGAAGTGTTGCACGACGTTCACACACAACCTTTGGAATCAGTAGGACTTGGGACATAGATGACGTCCAAGCTAGGAAACTTCTAGGGCTGCATCTGGTGGTATAAATCTGATTAAAGTCGGCGATTTGTAGGGGGGTAGGTGGGGCAGACGGGGGAGGGGTGAGAAATGGGTACAGAGAGAGAGAGAGAGAGAGAGAGAGAGAGAGAGAGAGAGAGAGAGAGAGAGAGAGAGAGAGAGAGAGATGGAGACATAGGGGAAGACAAGGACGAACAGAAGGATAGACATGTACAGAGAGGGGTGAGGGATTGAGATATAGAGGAAGGTAAGGACAACGGACGGAAACATAGATAAAGATAAGGGGTGAGGGATGGAGATATAGGGGAAGACAAGGACGAGCAGAAGGGAAGACATGCGCAAAGAAGGGGTGAGGGCTGGAGATATAGGGGAAGACAATGACGAACAGAAGGACAGAAAGGTACAGAGAGGGGTGAGGGATGAAGATACAGGGGAAGGTAGGGACAACGGACAGAGAGATAGATACAGAGAAGGGGTGAGGGATGAAGATACAAGGAAAGACAAGGTCGAACGAAAGCAGAGATTGATATAGCACCCAACTTTACATACACGCAAATGTCGCTAGTGAATGTAGGAAACATACAACACCCTACTTTACAAACACGCAAATGTCGCTAGTGAATGTAGGAAATATACAACACCCTACTTTACAAACACGCAAATGTCGCTAGTGAATGTAGGATTGCTTCCACTGCACATAAGTCCTTCTGTAGGACGTGACAATAAACCCCTGCATTTATTGACTGACTGTGAGTTTATAGGCAATTTTACGATCAGTAGTTTGCCTAGGCATGCCTCCCTGGCGAAGTGGTTAAGGACCTTGTTGGTAATCCCGTATACTCACGTAAGAAACACAGCTGCGCGAGATTCGGCAGCGGATCGCGTCGCGCTGGTTACTCATGGAGGTATGTGATCCGGTCGTTCAAAAAGCAACGGCAAACTACTAAACGTAAAACTTGTCAACGAACGAACGAACGAACGAACAATCTTTATTATCAAAGGGTTAAGAATTGGGCACGCAGGCCCGTCTGACATTCTGCCCTTCTTCTCTAATTCCTCTCATACATTATTTCATTCAACATCACTTATAAAGCTAACCTTAGACAACAAAAGAACAATAAGCATTAATACGCATGAAAAATAATCAATAATACATTACTCACTGAGGCAATGTTTACCAAGGACATGATAAATACCTAAGGAAGGTGTAGCGTGCCATACTTATGGGAATGTTTATTAACTAGTTGTCGTTAGAGATAATCTAACATTATTATTTTTAGGGGGGCATGTAGTCTGTACTGAGATAGTGTTCAAACAGGTTGCGACTGTATGGATGTTGTGAATTAGTTTAGCCTTATTAAAAAGTAGGCGTTTGTGGAGTGGCAGTAACTGAAGACGTTCATGTAGGTTAGAATTGTCTGTAAGCTTATCACCATTGATTAACGCACTGCCCTTTTCTGGAGTGAATAAAGGCGTTTTGTTATTGATTTGGAGCATCCATCCCAGATTGTGGAGCAATAATCAATATGTATTTGTATGTGGGAAGTATAGAATGTCTTTCCTGTCTTTTCGTCGAGGAAATGTTTAATTTTGGCAAGTTGATATACTTTTTTGGGGTATTTGTTTAACTAGAGCATGAACATGGGAATTACAGGTTAGATGTTGATCTATGATAAGACCCAGTGCCTTGTGCTCGGTTACACTTTCTATAGGCGTGCTACCAATGTGCAGCTGAAGAGTTCTCTGCAAGTATAGAGTGTGAAGTCTTTGCCTGGTTCCTATTACTATACATTTTGTTTTAGAAATGTTAATTTGCATGCGGACTTCACAGACATCAACAGTAACTGAAGAATGCTGGTGTTGACTGCAATGTCCTGTAAAAGATATGCGAAATTTTTTTTTTGCCTAGAGATCAACTTGACTAGCGCTTAAACTTCCCATGCGTTAATTACGGGTTAGTGAGTTTGCTCCAAACACCGGTAAATTGGACTTAAACGTCGACTTCTCATTCAGAAAGCAATGTCAAATTACTTAACGTAAATCTGCCTAGAAATTCAACCTGGAGTGTCTCAATATATTTTGCAAACAACACGCAACATGTCTGTGTTAGTCTTTCACTACTTTCAGAACGACCGACGCTCATGCCATTGAAATCAACGCAAAGCGGTATTCTCCCAAATCGCAAACGGCTGCTTCCGAACTCTCGATCCAGTATGTGGGGCAATCGTGAAACTCTGTTCACTAACCCCCGAAAGCCAAAGACGCCGACTCTGCATTTAATGAACTCCGGAAAATTACCCAAACCTAGTTTCGCGACACCAGGGGAGGCAGGACACGTGACCGACTTCAGACCGGGCAGACACGCGTTCTACTTCACACACAAATATCCCAGTCAGCGAATTATTGTTTACAATTTTCGGATTCCTCCCCCGCTTTGTGAAACGGTGCGCAACGTTGGCAGTGAGTAGAGCTGGGGGATATTACCGCGACCAAACCTAAGCTAGCATGTTTGATGGAGTATGGCTGAGCTAACGTTGGGCAACTGAGCTAAGTACATACACACCGGAATTCCAAGAATACCCAGTGGGCATGGTCGTTGCGCATGCGCGTTTTTTGACAACGGGCGTGGGGGAGATTAGAAAGCATCAGCAGGCGTCAGAAAGGAAAAAAAGTTTCAGTCTCACTCGCTATTAGACTCCTCGTACAGAAAGGAATGCAAAACTTGTTGTGGTTGCATATCCTTGTTACAGGACATTGCTGTCACCACCAGCATTTTACTGCTGTTGTTGATGTCTTGGCAAGTTTACGTCCCAAAGCATATGCAGCACTGTGTAACTGAACAATAATAACTGTTTGGGCTTTCAAGGCATCATCGGGTGCCATGTGGATCAGCGCCATCTCACACGATCATCAGAAGAGTCGTGGATCACCTCTGGATTATTGTCTCTGTTATGTCATGTAGCAAAGCCATCTAGATATTTATGCTTCTAAGTTTCCCTTGTTCTTTTACCCTAAATTTTGTCAGCTGTCACTAAGTTTTATAGTTTACTAGCTGACCCGGCCCGGCTTCGCCCAGTTCCTGGTGGGGAGCATCTCATTTAATTCATATAAGTAGTCATATAAGTTCCCGTTCCCGTTACCGACTGTCTGTCTGTCTGTCTGTCTTTCTGTCTGTCTGACCCGGCCCGGCATCGCCCAACTCCTGGTGTGGAGCATCTCATTTAATTCATATAAGTAGTCATATAAGCTCCCGTTCCCGACTATCTATCTATCTATCTATCTATCTGTCTGTCTGTCTGTCTATATGTCTGTCTGTCTGATCCGGCCCGGCTTCGCCCAGCCCCTGATGGCGAGCATCTCATTTAATTCATATAAGTTCCCGTTCCGGACTGTCTGTCTGTCTGTCTGTCTGTCTGTCTGTCCCTCCCTCTCTGTCTGTCTGTCTGTCTGCCTGTCTGTCTAATCATTTATTGGTTGCAGTTAGAACAACCTTAGATAAACGAAGACCAACTTACAAAAAGCATTAGAAAGAGCACTTGAAAGGTCTTTACATCTTCCCCAACAATTAACTTGGGTAAATGGAGCGGCGGCAGCAGCATCAGCAGAAGAAGGAAAAGGAGGAGTAGGAGCTGGATGAGGAAGACTACATGACTGCATGACTACAGTAACTTCTTAAGCATAAAAAGATGAGTTACAATGTTATGCATTGTGCATTATTTTTATGAAAACTTTGAAAATGCCTTAAAGATTGTATCATTATTTATTATAACTCATATGCCGGTATATAACTATTGACACAGTGTTTATAAATATTTGAAAACGATGCAACAATATGACTATAAGTTATACAGAAAAGTTATGCCCCTTGAAATAACTTTTACAGAGTTAAGTCCCCTCGCTGTATAGAAATTACAATGAAAAATGAAAAATGAAATAATATTGGGTAAGCAGCCGATTTCACACTAAAAAAATATCACAGTGGGCTGCGCTGGAATGAAAGGAAGACGTGTAGAAAATTTAATCTCAATCGGATGGGCCGTTCGCGAGCGCATAAAGGACATATGGACATACAGACAGACGGAGATCGCCTTTTATATATAAGATTTATTCTCATAACGTGCCCAAAATATCTTGGCTATGTCTAATTTCTCTAATCGTTTACCGTTTTCATGTGTTTCTTATAGTACTTGGTCGTTCTTTTTTCTCTCTGTCCATAATATATTCTATGTATTTTCCCCAGACACCATATTTCCATTGCCATTAAATGTTTCTCAGCTTGTCTGCTTATTGTCTACGCCTCACACATACAACAGTATAGGCTCTATGGTGTACTTCAACACTCTTTTCCCCGTTGCAATTGACATCTTTTACAAGTACCGCCATTCAAGAACCGTATATCACTCAACCCGCTTGGGCTACCACAACTTGACCCAACCTAAGTGGGGCTGTAGTGAATAAAAAATACAGCAACCAACTGACCAGCTGACTGTGCGGTGACCTGGGCAACGTCTGCACAGACAGGTCAGTGACTTGGTTAGTTTCGTGGCGTTACCTCACAGTCAGGAGGTAATGGGTCAAGTCATCACTCAGTGTCACTGACACAAAAGTCCATAACAAGGAAACACTTTAGTAACTTGTTTAAATACGGGAGGGGGGGGGGGGGGGGGGGGGGGGCGCTTCACATAAAAAGCTTAAGAATGTGATAGAAATTACAATAACCATGCCAACAATATTGTTGTTAAGGATGTCAAGAGCGTTAAGCATGTGACATCACGGTGCAGACGAACACTGTGACGTTATAAACACGGATTAAAGATCAGTGAAAGTGTGAAACCTATAGAAATGCGTTGTACACCCTGTTTCAATATTTCCCCATCGTTTGTTTTTGTTGTTGCTGGGTTCTATCTTAACCATATATCTTGATGGTCAGTCAAAATATATTTATTGTTGAAATGCTATTATGGCTTCATTATCTCCTCCCCAATACGTACGCACACACATGTGAGCGCGTGCACACATTATAGCCTTCAGTAGACAGCTATATCGCTAGATATGACACAAGCGCTTTGTCTACCTAAACAGTGCTCATGTCGAGAAGGTCGACTTCACAACACGGGATTCACCCCATGAGGCTCAGCCTCTTTCCGCACAACGTCAAGCCGCGTGCCTGGCTTTAAAATTCGAGCTCGCAATTTTCTGATCCGAAGTCAGACACTCTATCCATTAGGCCAGGAGGCTACTTATGTTTTTTTTTGTGTGTGTGTGGTCTTTCTCACTTCTTTTGTAGTTGAGTGTCCTTAACAGCACGTTGTGATAACCTCCGCTTGAGTTCCTGGACAAATTTACACTCCGTAGTTTGCCATTGCTTCCCTAACGAAAAGTTAACGTTTATGTCCAATTTAATGCAGTTGTAAGGGGATACATTCCCTACTTCGCTATCAACGGACGGGAAGTTTAGGAGAAGGTGCTCTTATTCTTTCAGCCACTTTTCGCCCACTTCACAATCTAAGCCCAACCATCATTTAGTATCACAGACCTTCTCGTCTTCCTCTTCTTCTTCCTATGGTTCTTCTTCTTTTCTCCTTCCGTCTCCTCCTCCTCCTTCTTCTGGCAGAATGTTAGCCGGGACTGAGTGTCAAATTCCCACCCCTTTGAACATCAATGTCGTTCGTTCTATCTTCTGTTGCCTTCCTCGTTTCCCGCTTGTTCTTCTTCCGATTGTTCTTCTCTGTCGTCTTCTGTCGTTCGTTCTTGTCTTCTCCACATTTTTCTTCATTCCACTGTCGAACTACCAGCTCTATGACGAATGTGTTACGGGCGCAGTTCGTAATCCCGCATTCCAGTGTTCGAAACACAGCTGCAGACAATTTGGCAGCAAAACGTCTTGCGTTGGTTTAAAAAAAAATTAAAATGGTATGGGTGCCGGTCTTACAGAAAGCAATGGCAAACTACTGAAAGTAAACTTGATAAGAGATCACAACAGTGAAAAAACGCTGGTGTTGACTGCGATGTCCTATAAAGGATATGCAACCAACTGTTTAAACTGTCGAACTATGCTTGTCACAAACCCTTCAAATTCTTAAGTCAGAGTCCGACTTAGGCATACATTTGTGGCAAGTTTACATCCAATACACAGATCCCACCCCAGGCAACTGACTAAACACTGCATACCCGCCGGCAGGGTTGCTTCACAAACAACCTGGCTACGGCCATGAATGATCAGTGCTCTAGCAAACAATAGACGAGACCCTAGACTGTGCAGACATTTACCCTGGATTTCATAGCTCGCCTGGTTATGGCTCCAAGAATACTTGATGATCTACTTACCTCTTTCTTCTTCCACTTCTTCTGCATCTCGTCTCTCTCTTCCTATGGTTACTATTCTTTTTCTTCCACTTCTTGTTCTTTTTCACCGCCGTTTTCTTCTCTTCCCTCTCTAAGCAGAATGTTAGATTTGTTTAAAAAAATTCATTCCTTCCTGATGCCCTCCTCATCGTTTTCTTCTTATCCTCCTCCTCTCCTTATCTTTTCATCCTGTGGTTCCTCTATTTCCTCATCTCCTCTTACTCCTATCTTGTCTTTCTCTTCCTATGGTTCTTCTTCTTCTTTTTCTTCTACTTCTTCTTTTACGTTCTGTATTATGCACTGCTTTTTGAACGAGAAGTTAACGTTTATGTCCAACTAATCGGTGTAGGGAACGATCCAACTACCGCCTATTAGCGCATCGGCAGTTTAATCGCAAACGCATTAAGCCTCCGAGGTCTTAGAAATACAGTCAAATCTCGATTTTATTTGCCTTCGGTTTTCGTCGGTTTCGGTTTTCGTCGATCCCCCACCCCGCGAAAAAATGACTCGGTTTTCGTCGGTTGCCTCGGAATTCGTCGACATGCCCACGTGACCTTGATGCTAATTTTACGAAAACAAAGGGACCCACTCGTTCTTCTGCCCAGTTTGGCGTTTTTTTTTTGTGTGTTATGTTATGTAAGCATCACTTGCTAATAATAAAATACGAGAGCGGCATTAAAATTGCTTAAATCGGCCACATGTGCGGGAATTCGCCATCCACGATAAGTTCCATTGTGGCGAAAAAGAAAGCAATAAAGGAGGCTAATATAGCGAAAGGCGTCAATGTGCTAGGTAGACAGAGATGGCAAACAACTGAAGATGTCGAAAAGTTATTATTAATTTGGATACATCAAAAACAGATGATGATTCTGTTTCGGAGGCAATAGTATGTGAAAAGACCAGGCTGTTGTATTTTCATATCAAAAATTAGTTTTCATGAGTCATGTATTAATGATTGTTGGACATTCTCCATGCGTTTGTATTGTTTCTGTTGTCGTTGTTGTCTAAGATTAGTTTCATAAATGATTTATGCATGAAATAATTGAAGGTCAGCATGTCCGAGTGGATAAGAGAGCTCGCTCTTAAACTTCCGGTGTGTTGATGTCGAGGTAGCGGGTTCAATCCCTACACCGGTCAGTTGGGACTAAATTGATGACCTCTCGTCCTTGACTTGAGGACGTAAATTACAAGTACCGAGTAGGTTGGTCTGATGGCGAGGAGCACTGTTAAAAGAGAAAGCTAATGCACACAAAAATTAGCCCAGAACGCTGGAAGTATTATCACGCGTATGGACTACGCTAGAGTTCACAGCGAGAGAACATCATCACCATCATCAAGTGTCATGCCAGCTGGCTTAGGCGTTCATCTCTCTACAGATCTCGGTCTTTGGTGTTCTGGATCAACCCTGCTGCTGATATTCCTCCATGCCACCGTCTCAATCCATCCAGCATCATTTCTCTTGGTCTGCCGCTGCCTCTCTGCCCCTCAATCTTTCCAGTTGTCACAATGTTCTCCATTGCGTCTCTGCTCATCACATGACCAAGGCCAGCGAACGGACATTACAAGCGCAGAGAGATAAAGGTAGAATGCCAGGCGCGTCTGCGTGCCCAATTATTAACCCTTTGAAAATAAACTTCCTTCGTTCGTTCTTCCGCAAGTTCGGTTCTCTTTCCGGTGACATGCGTCATACCTGGAAGGTCAGAGTGTCCGACTTAGGCCCGCGTTTATGGTGAGCCTGCTTCCTCTAGACACATTCCATCCAATATAATGGGCTCTATACGACGGAGATGGCACCAGACATGAGTGAGGAACGGTGTGGATTTGTGGACAGAAAGGGCAAAACAACGCTATATATATATTCTCAGGACACTATTAGAAAGAGCTAAAGAAGTAAACACAGATCTGTACTTATGTTTCTTAAACTACACAAAAGCATTTGACAACGTGAAACATGACGAAATAATAAAATGACTAGAGCAAATGAACATCGACGGCAAAGATCTGGGAATAATAAAGAACATATATTGGCAGCAAACAGCAGCCAAAAGAATCAACGACCTGGTAGGAACATTTCAGTGTATAAAGAAGGGAGTCAGACAAGGTTGTGTAAAGTCTCCCGATCCGATTTCACTGTACAGTGAACAAATAATGAGATCTACTGAAAATATGTCAGGGATCCTGGTTGATGGACATAATAAAAATAACTTATGTTATGCTAATGACACCGTCTTGATAGCAACAAGTCAGAAGGAACACAGGACATGATAGATTCAGTGGTTGTAGAAAGTTTGAATAATAGAAAGAAAGAAGTCATTGTGATTGTCATATGACGTTCTTGATGATAATATCACGAAGGTCTTACGATGATATGTTCGTGATATTGTCGTGTGATGGTCGTTGTATAGGTACCGATACTCCTGGTGTGTCAATGGATATATCTAACTGTCTTGCAATATAACTCACCCCCGCAGTGCACATTCACCAGTCATTAAACAAGATTCAGTTGGCGCACATAATCCTTTATTACAGAAATAACACGGACAAACGGAACATGTTTATAAATCCAGAACACAATGTAATCCACCGAAGAGATATATATATTCCTCACAACTCTACACGCACACATCAATGCCTTCTCACGGCCTGCTGAATCTCAAATTCATAGACATGTAGTCCAGCTACTATCCACGGCTGGATCTCACACAATACGACCCACCCACTGGGTCGGAGTCTCTGCTCACTATCTAACCCACTCTGGGTTTTAGGACTGCCTTCACAGCTCGGAGAATCACACAACACAGTTCTCCGTCGACTACTGGACTACCGACTCGTTCGGTGTCTAAAACTCAACTCCCTTGAAGTCTCCTGACTTCAACACACAAATACACTATCTCTCGCCCCATCCACCCTAGGGGTTTTTCTCTACCCTCACTATTTTATTTCTCAGGACTGGCTGTTTTTCTCATCGCCAGGTCAGTCACTTTACTGTCTCCCACTTTCACCCATTCTTTCTCATGCCCGGTCACTCAACTCATTGTCAATGACCCAGGCTTATGTCAGTGATATCAAAGAAACAGATTGTGGCTAAATTTTCAAATAAAGTAAATGTCGCAAGTATGGAAATTCGGATATCTAGGCATATGGATAACATCAAAAGGAAGTGCGTCACTAAGATAAAGAACTGAATAGGATAAGCAAAAACTGAATTAAATCAAATGAAGAATATTTTGTGCAACACGCCATTATTGTTGAAAGGTAAAAAGAGTTCTTGCATGTTACATAGAACTAGTTTTAACATACGGCTGCGAATCCGTAATTAATAATTAGTAAACACGCGAAAACATCTCTAGAATCCGTGGAGGTGTAGTTTTATAAAATGCTGAAAATTAATTGGACAGCCAAAATGAGCAATTAGGATGTTTTAAGGGAAGCTGTGTTGCAAAGACAACTCATCACAAACATCAGAAACAGTCAGTATTGGTTTTTTGACCCGTTGTTAGAAGACAATAACTGGAATATGTCGTGGCAACCGGAAATATTTGCGGAAAAGAGAGGTAGATGAAGACAGCCGGAGAAGATTATTGACAGTCTTGTGTCACGACACGAAAGGGAGTCAATACGCGAATTGATCCATGCTATCGGAGATCGCAATTTGAGGAGAGGCATGATCGCCCACGCCAGCCGACAAGGCACTGGATGAATTATGAATGAACGTGAGTAGGTTTCCTAAAAATGCTGACAGGGCGGTTGCCTTTAGGCTTACTTTTTCGGATGTTCAACAGCATTGGGATTTTTAACTTGCACATCTTGTCTAGCTGGCCATGCATCGAAGAACATTTGTTCCTGCAGCGAGGCGCCTTCGTCATTTGGAATGACAGGTTCAAATCCCGATCGGTAACAACCGCTTTCAATATTTATGTTGTCTAGTGTGTCCTATAGTCTTTACATTTTTATTCTATTTGTATGAGCATCAGCCAATACATGTTTCATTATTTATTGTTTGGAAAGAAAGAGTTAAGAATATGTTCTGTAGATGTTAAGCTGGTGTAGAAGTAGCAGTCTAGCACAGCCCCACAGAGGGGCCTATTATGGGTTAATATACGATTATGAGACATATGGTGCTATTTCAATAGTTAGATACGAATTCTGACCATAGTCCATAGTTGTGAGTTCATGTGGATGATAGACCTCGTTAATGAAGACACTTTTCTGTGGTGTCTAGTTTGCATGCAGATGAACCTGCCTTAACCTCCTGTGAGTCAAACAACAACTGTCGTTTACTGCCAATATAGTACTTTGCGGTGTATGGCCGAGAAAGAGGGGGTGGGGGGGGGGGGTCGTCTTGAGCCTGAGGAATTAAGGTCGCCTAGCTATTGCAATCGCCGCGAACTGGGCAGGTTAGAGTTTTCTTTTTGTCCCCGACAGAAGAAACAAAATCCACACCTTACCGAGGATTCTAACCCGGGTCTCGTGCCCGAATTGTATCAGTATATTTCAGTAGAAATACAAAGGATCAATATTCACAGCATGCCTTAACTGATTAAGTTCGAAGGATAATATTTCGCCAAATGTCACCTGCCATTTGGACAGAAGGGTAATATATCTCCATATCAGGGTCACAATACATCCCCATACTAGGGTCACAATATATCTCCATACTAGTGTCACAATATATCCCCATACCAGGGTCACAATACATCCCCATACTAGTGTCACAATACATCCCCATACTAGTGTCACAATATATCCCCATACTAGGGTCACAATATATCCCCATACCAGGGCCACTGTGTTATTTGTTTGGTTTCATGGTTTCTTCCGTAATTTCAATGCTCAATGATTGGAACTTGTACATAGAAATACTTGTTCATGTGATTGTGCATCATGTTTGGTCGAAACCTACTTTATGTCTGGCACTGAATCTGTGAAGTGATTGTCGCATCCAATCATCATCATCATCATCAGCTTCATCATCAGCTTCATCACCACCACAATCATCACTTCCATCATCATCACCATCACTACAACAAACACCATCATCATCACCACCACCATAATCATCACCATCACAACCACCATCATCACATCATCATCATACAGTGGCATGATGTAATGCCTAGAATTACAACCCCCCCCCTCTCCCCCCCCCCCACCACCACCACCACCACCACACACACCAAAAAAAAAAAAAAGTATTTCTCCATAATTTCATCACTGGTTATAGTGCACGCAGGTTTACTACTCCCCGAAATAGAGTCGAGGGATTGAAGTCAGCCACCGGCGATTTGGGAGTAAATAGCTTTGCGCTGATTTCGACGGTATGCGTATCGGCCTCCTCACCACCAACCCATCCGTCCATCCACCCATCAACCCATTCATCCATCCACCAACCCATCCATCGAACCTCCCAACCTATCCATCCATCCATTCACCCACAAACCCATCCTTCCACCCACCAACACATCCATCCATCCACCAACTCATTCATCCATCCACCCACCAACTCATTCATCCATCCACCCACCAACCCATCCATCCATTGCATCTCCCAACACATCTATCCATCCACCAACCCACTAAC
This sequence comes from Cepaea nemoralis, assembly GCA_014155875.1. Taxonomy (NCBI): domain Eukaryota; kingdom Metazoa; phylum Mollusca; class Gastropoda; order Stylommatophora; family Helicidae; genus Cepaea; species Cepaea nemoralis. Next base: position 140,742 of record JACEFZ010021978.1, on the reverse strand, counting down.
CCATCTATCCATCGAACCTCCCAACCCATCTATTCACCCACCAACCTATCCATCAAATATCCCCACCCATCCAACTATCTCTCTATCCGTCTATCCAACCACCCACCAACGCATCCATCCATCCATCCATCCACCCGCCAACCTATCCATCGAATCTCCCAACCCATCCAACCGTCTATCTATCTATCCGTCTATCCATCCACCCACCAGCCCATCCATCTAACCACCAACCCATCCATATATCCATCGATCCGTCTATCCACTCACTCAACCACCAACCCATCCATCGATCCTCCCACCCAACCTCAAAACCGATCCATCCACCTATTCGCCAGTCCACCCTCTTAACAACGAACCCATCCATCGGATTTCCCAACCCATCCAACGATCCACCCAACAACCCATCCATCGAACCACCCAATCCATCCATCCATTCAACCACCAACCCATCTATCGGATCTCCCAACCCATCCATCCATCCACCCACCGATCCATCGGATCTCCTAACTCATCCATCCATCTACCAATCAACCCATCCACCCATTCATCGAATCTCACACCACATCCATCTATCCACCAACCCATCTATATATCTATCCGTCTATCCATCCACCTAACCACAACCCATTCATCGATCTGTTTATCCACCCAACCACAAAACCCGTCCATCCATCTACACATCCGTCAGTCCACCCGCCTAACCACCAACCCATCCATCCATCCATCCATCCATCGGATCTCTCAACAATCCATCCACCCACCAACCAATCTATCCATCCATCGAACTTCCCAACCCATCCATCTATTCTTCTATCCATCCACCTAACCACCAACAATCGATCAGTGTATCCACTCACCCAACCACCAATCCATCTACCTATCCGTCAGTCCACCATCGTAACCACCAACCCATCCATCTACCCACCAACGCATCCATCCATGGAGCCCCCCCCCCCAACCCATTCATCCATCCGTATATCCACCCACCCGAAAACCCATCCATCCAACCAATCACCAACCCACCCATCCATCCATCCACCCAGCCACCAACCCACCCATCCATATATCCACCCACCAACCCATCCATCCATCTATCTAACCACCAACCCACCCATCCAACAATCCATCCACCAACCCACCCAACCAACCATCCATCCATCCACCCAACCACCAACCCACCCATCCATCACACCCACCCTGTATATTCCTATAACCTACAGCGCAGCAAACAAGTGAGTCACGACGGCCCTACGTGGCGGCTGGGCCAGGCAGCAGACGCCTGTATTTCCGCCAGTATGTGTTGAGCGTTAGCAGACCACCCTCAGCTCATATCAAGATCCCGGAGGCAGAAATAGGCCAGGGCCCCCCATCCCAAATGCCAGCCATGATTACAATGTCCCTCTCCGTGTTTAGACTGCCGGCACGCAACGACAGCGAATAGCCAGATCAAGCAGTAGATGTGGCGCTGCAATAGCATTTGTGATGTTTTTGTCTCGTCTTCCAGGCGTTTTAACTCGTTACGTGATGTTTCTGTCTCGTCTTACATGAGTTTTAACTCTTTATGTGATGTTTATGTCTCGTCTTCTATACGTTTTAACTCTTTATGTGATGTTTCTGTCTCGTCTTCAGTGCGTTTTAACTCTTTGCGAGATGTTTATGAGTCGTATTCCGTGCGTTTTAACTCTTTACATGAAGTTATTTTCTTGTATGTCATGAAATATAACTTTACGTTATGTCATTTTCTCGTGTTTTGGGAGATTTAACTGGGTACATGATGTTATTTTCCATTTTTCCTTCATCGTCATTATGTTTTCCTTCATCGTCATCATCTTCTTCTTATTTGTTTCCTTTTCTTCCTTCATCATCATTTTCTTCTTCCTTCTTATTCTTCATCATCGTCATCATCTTCTTTTTCTCCTTCTTCTTCCTTCATCATCGTTATTCTCATTTTCCTTATTCTTTTTCTTCTTCCTTCATCACCATCTTCGTTTTCTCATTCTTCTTCCTTAATCATCAATATGTTCTTTCCTTTTTATCATCATAATAATCTTCTTCTTCTTACTCCTCCTCCTCTCCCACGTTCGAACTGAGACTTCCAAGCAAATCATCCTAATAAGCTGGTTACTTCAAATCTGCCAAGCGGCTTGACGATCATTAGAAAGACGACCAGCCCGAAGACCCAGCCTGCGTACAGACAACACAACGATGCGGTGCTACCATACCATACCCAGCCATCGTACAGACAACACAACGATGCGGTGCTACCATACCATACCCAGCCTGCGTACAGACAACACAACGATGCGGTGCTACCACACCCAGCCTGCGTACAGACAACACAACGATGCGGTGCTACCACACCCAGCCTGCGTACAGACAACACAACGATGTGGTGCTACCAGACCCAGCCTGCGTACAGACAACACAACAATGCGGTGCTACCACACCCAGCCATCGTACAGACAACACAACGATGCGGTGCTACCACACCCAGCCTGCGTACAGACAACACAATGATGCGGTGCTACCACACCCAGCCATCGTACAGACAACACAACGATGCGGTGCTACCACACCCAGCCTGCGTACAGACAACACAACGATGCGGTGCTACCAGACCCAGCCTGCGTACAGACAACACAACGATGCAGTGCTACCACACCCAGCCATCGTACAGACAACACAACGATGTAGTGCTACCACACCCAGCCATCGTACAGACAACACAACGATGCGGTGCTACCACACCCAGCCTGCGTACAGACAACACAACGATGCGGTGCTACCAGACCCAGCCTGCGTACAGACAACACAACGATGCAGTGCTACCACACCCAGCTATCGTACAGACAACACAACGATGCGGTGCTACCACACCCAGCCATCGTACAGACAGCACAACGATGCGGTGCTACCACACCCAGCCATCGTACAGACAACACAACGATGCGGTGCTACCACACCCAGCCTGCGTACAGACAACACAACGATGCGGTGCTACCACACCCAGCCATCGTACAGACAACACAACGATGCGGTGCTACCACACCCAGCCATCGTACAGACAACACAACGATGCGGTGCTACCACTACCCAGCCATCGTACAGACAACACAACGATGCGGTGCTACCAGACCCAGCCATCGTACAGACAACACAACGATGCGGTGCTACCACACCCAGCCATCGTACAGACAACACAACAATGCGGTGCTACCATACCCAGCCATCGTACAGACAACACAACGATGCGGTGCTACCACACCCAGCCATCGTACAGACAACACAACGATGCTGTGCTACCACACCCAGCCATCGTACAGACAACACAACGATGCGGTGCTACCATACCCAGCCATCGTACAGACAACACAACTGATGCTGGTGCTACCACACCCAGCCATCGTACAGACAACACAATGATGCGGTGCTACCACACCCAGCCATCGTACAGACAACACAACGATGCGGTGCTACCATCACCCAGCCATCGTACAGACAACACAACGATGCGGTGCTACCACACCCAGCCATCGTACAGACAACACAACGATGTGGTGCTACCACACCCAGCCATCGTACAGACAACACAACGATGCGGTGCTACCACACCCAGCCATCGTACAGACAACACAACGATGCTGGTGCTACCATACCCAGCCATCGTACAGACAACACAACGATGTGGTGCTACCACTACCCAGCCATCGTACAGACAACACAACGATGCGGTGCTACCACACCCAGCCATCGTACAGACAACACAACGATGCGGTGCTACCAGACCCAGCCATCGTACAGACAACACAACGATGCGGTGCTACCACACCCAGCCATCGTACAGACAACACAACGATGCGGTGCTACCACACCCAGCCATCGTACAGACAACACAACGATGCGGTGCTACCACACCCAGCCATCGTACAGACAACACAACGATGCGGTGCTACCACACCCAGCCATCGTACAGACAACACAACGATGCGGTGCTACCACACCCAGCCATCGTACAGACAACACAACGATGTGGTGCTACCACAACCCAGCCATCGTACAGACAACACAACGATGCGGTGCTACCACACCCAGCCATCCGTACAGACAACACAACGATGCGGTGCTACCACACCCAGCCATCGTACAGACAACACACCGAATGCAGTGCTACACACCCAGCCATCGTACAGACAACACTAACGATGCGAGTGCTACCACACCCAGCCATCGTACAGACAACACAACAATGCGGTGCTACCAACACCAGCCATGCGTACAGACAACACAACGATGCGGTGCTACCACACCCAGCCATCGTACAGACAACACAACAATGCGGTGCTACCACACCAGCCATCGTACAGACAATACAACAGATGGCGGTGCTACCACACCCAGCCTGCGTACAGACAACACAACGATGCGGTGCTACCACACCCAGCCATCGTACAGACAACACAACAATGGGGTGCTACCAGACCCAGCCATCGTACAGACAAACACAACGATGTGGTGCTACCATACCCAGCCATCGTACAGACAACACAACAATGCGGTGCTACCACACCCAGCCATCGTACAGACAACACAACGATGTGGTGCTACCACACCCAGCGATCGTACAGACAACACAACGATGTGGTGCTACCATACCCAGCCATCGTACAGACAACACAACGATGCAGTGCTATCACACCCAGCCATCGTACAGACAACACAACGATGTGGTGCTACCATACCCAGCCATCGTACAGACAACACAATGATGCAGTGCTACCACACCCAGCCATCGTACAGACAACACAACGATGTGGTGCTACCATACCCAGCCATCGTACAGACAACACAATGATGCAGTGCTACCATACCCAACCATCGTACAGACAACACAATGATGCAGTGCTACCACACCCAGCCATCGTACAGACAACACAACGATGTGGTGCTACCATACCCAGCCATCGTACAGACAACACAACAATGCGGTGCTACCATACCCAGCCATCGTACAGACAACACAACAATGCGGTGCTACCATACCACACCCAGCTATCGTACAGACAACACAACGATGTGGTGCTACCACACCCAGCCATCGTACAGACAACACAACAATGCGGTGCTACCATACCATACCCAGCTATCGTACAGACAACACAACGATGTGGTGCTACCATACCCAGCCATCGTACAGACAACACAACGATGTGGTGCTACCATACCCAGCCATCGTACAGACAACACAACGATGTAGTGCTACCATACCCAGCCATCGTACAGACAACACAACGATGTGGTGCTACCACACCCAGCCATCGTACAGACAACACAACGATGTAGTGCTACCATACCCAGCCATCGTACAGACAACACAACGATGTAGTGCTACCATACCCAGCCATCGTACAGACAACACAACGATGTAGTGCTACGATACCCAGCCATCGTACAGACAACACAACGATGTAGTGCTACCACACCCAGCCATCGTACAGACAACACAACGATGCAATGCTGCTACCACACCCAGCCATCGTACAGACAACACAACGATTCGATGCTACAAAACCCCAGCTAGCGTGATACGCCGCCTCAGCATCTAAGTTCAACCCAGACACAGCGGGGGATAACTTTACTCCTCTGTCTAAGTGATTACGTTGCCCATGATGCAGCATCAAATCTGCGTTTGTGTTTCTCAGACGAGAAATCAACAACCACAGATGTCATCGGCCGAGAGACATCAAAAGAAAAATGCACTCAACTACCCGGCCAACTACAGTTTTCTCCTAATAAGCAACGAGGGGAGTTCATTAGCTTGAGACGCCAGCGAACTTACTCCCAACGACAAAACAGCGTATGCACGCGGCTGTCTATTCCTTAATATTGTTGTGACTGGCTGGGATGGCAACATGCAAATACACTGTATGTATCGCTGAAGCGTGAGAAGGCATAGTGAAAAGCAATAGGTCGCACAATTTATTTCGCTGTATCTCGAGGTGCATACTGAAGAATTAACACAACATAAATTAAAGCAATAAGATATATCCTTCATGCTGAAATATACAACACAAATATCTCCACAGTAATTTAAATTGTATACGAAGGTAATTTTAAACTGATTACCATGTCCTTTCTTCTACAAAACAATGGCTTGGCTATATGAATAGCAAAGGCTTCAGCAAACTTTAAAGATTCGTCCATTCTGTGCGTTAAACAACAGATGACACACATTATCTCTATTCATGACAGGTTTTCAAAATATGGCGTGTTACTGATGTAGGTTTCTGATGTCTGAAGTATGCGCCCGAAGAGACGCGGCGAAATGTTCAGGCAATAAATTTTTCAATCATCTGTGTTTTCATTGTTAAAATTCACTCGAGGAAAACATTGCTGTGAATATCCCTTTGCTGACCGACTTTCCTTCTCAGATGAAGCCTGGTAAACAATTTACGAGAATTAAATGATAGTTTTGCCAACTGCTGAACGTAATATTACTGTAAATCAGCCAGGCTTTGAAGCTGATCGCAACATACTAAAGGATGTATTTATAATGACTGTGCAGTGTTTAAAAATATCGCCGGTCCAAGTTTTGTATTTACCTATTATGTTACATGAATTTACAGAGGGTGAATGCAAAACTTGGACCGGCAATATTTTCAAACACTGTACAGTCATTAAAACTACACCCTGTACAAATAACATGCAACAACACATCTACATGATGATGATGGACTCCTAGACATGCAGGCCCTGGGAACCGGCAGAGACCGCAGGTACGAAGGTGTATCTAGTTGATCATGCGTTGAAGTACACTTGGTCCTGCAGCGAGGTGATGCCGTCATTTGGAGGAGCTGTCGTCAATTGGAGGAGCTGCCGTCATTTGGAGGAGCTGTCGTAATTTTGAGGTTCTGTCGTAATTTGGAGGTACCGTCGTAATTTGAAGGTAATGTCGTCATTTGGGGGTGATGTCGCCATTTAGAGGTGCTGTCATCATCTGGGGTGATGTCGCCATTTGGAGGTGCTGTCGTCATTTGGGGGTAATGTCGTCATTTGGGGGTAATGTCGTCATTTGGAGGTGCCGTCGTCATTTGGAGGTAATGTCATCATTTGGGGGTGATGTCGCCATTTGGAGGTGCGGTCATCATTTGGTGGTGATGTCGCCATTTGGGGGTGCTGACATCATTTGGGGATGTCGCCGCCATTTTGAGGTGCTGTCGTCATTTGGAGGTGATGTCGCCATTTGGAGTTTATGTCGTCATTTAGAAGTGATGATGTCATTTAGAGGTGATGTGGTCATTTGAAGGCGCTGTCGTCATTTGGAGTTGGTCATTTAGAGGTGTTGTCTAGTGTGTCCTCTAGCCTCTACCTCTGTCTTCTACTTCTATGAGCGCCAATCAATACAAGTCTGCTTATTTATGAGCTGTCTTAGTGGCCTCACCGGCTTTGTGGCCAAGATGTCATGAATGCACTCGAAGGTCAGCTGCGGGAGATTTGGAAGTCTGCAGACCGCATTGCTTTGGTTTCTATACAGTTGTATGAGTGCCGGTCGTTCAGAAAGCAATGATAATCTACTGAACGTAAATTAGCCCAGGAATCACAAACAGTTAAACATTTTTGAGTTGAGTGCTACGTACTGTAAAGGATATGAACTAACTTAAGTGTCCTCAAAGGGTTCCCAAACTGATACTTCTGTGTGTCAACTTCTCACCTAAAGCTTATCACCAGAAAGAATTAGAGGGCTGCAACTCCAGCCCAAGAAAGATAACCAAGTCGCTCTGGACAAGAAACGTCCAGAGCTTTCTAGAACAAGAGTCACCGAGTCCAGGGTTCCGTGGACATTGAGATGACCCGCCTCAAGCGGGGTCCACGAGGAACTCGGGCAGAGTTACCGCCCGTCGAATAGCGACACGCGGTAGACCAACAGAGGGCGATTGGACTCGCGACAGGCAACAAGGGTCTGCCTGAGAGGGACTCTGTAGATCTTCATATTATAGACTAGATAGTGTGCTAGGATGTGACATGATTATAAATGTATAATGGTTTAATGTCAATGAACAATGTGATATGATGTTAACTGTATAGCCACAATAAATAGGCTATATTACAGCAAAGTAGTTTGATTGCTTGTGTTATTAATACCTGTGTGAACCCAACCAGTCACCTAGATAGTAAGACGACAACAGGTATTTTTGGGGGCTAGTACCGGTTTTGAGCATTATATGGTTATTAAACAACGGGAAAATGCCATGTAAAATCATTTAGTCATATCATATTGATTTTTTCTTGAAAAGGTCAGGTAAATTTGTTAACCTTAAAATGTTCAACATATTTAGTAGCTATCTAGTAATCAAAGTAATATTATCAAAATAGGCAGAGTCCCTCAGCAGCCAAAAGCAGAGTCCAGACCACAGTATACCGCTTTTTGGTATCCAATAGTTACTGTTTGATATAACTATGACATTTTTGTTTTGTTTTTTTTGACCGTGACTAATGTTTCGTACTCTACGAGCAGATTGTGCCGCAGAGCGTACCGTGTGAGTGCAGAAACCCGTGTGAGTGTTCCAGCCAAAGGTGTATGATAGAGAAGACCGCGTACTACGCATTGTAACGGTTCCAGCAGTAACGAAAGTGCAGAGCAACATCATTCCGAAGGATCAGAGCTAAGTTTCGTTTCATATTCATTGCAGATTCTAAGCTATTACTTACCATCTTCCATCATGTATCATTTTGTTGAATATTGATTGATGTGTATATTCATAATTGTGCCACCAATATAAACCTACATTGTGCGTAACACATTAATATTCAAGGGAATTAACCATTTTTTTTTGGGCCCATACCAAATTTATCTAAGGGATTTAACTTTACAAACATCATAAATAAATAAAATCCAAAATGTCAACCTTAGATCAATGCATTGAGCAGGGAATAAAATTAGGCTATAAAGAAGACAAACTATCAGAATGGGCACAGAAAACACACGCAGAAAATATTGCCCGTGAAGAAAGAGCGATAGAAAGAGAGGAAAGAAAAGTACGAGAAGAGAGAGAGGAAAGAAAAGTACGAGAAGAAAGAGAAGCTGAGGAAAGAAAAGTACGAGAAGAAAGAGAAGCTGAGGAAAGAAAAGTACGAGAAGAAAGAGAAGAAAGAAAACTACGAGAAGAAAGAGAAGCAGCGGAGAAGAAATTGCAAATGGAGGTCGACGCAGCAGCCAAGCTAGCCCAGTTAAACGCTGATACACAGTTGAAATTGAAACAGATGGAAATAGAGTCCAACACAGAGATATCAATAAACAAATTAAGAAATAAAGAAGAGGAACAGAAATATAGTAAATATAAAGGCCTCATAAAAGCTTTCTGTTCAGGTGACTCCATCTCCGCCTATTTAGAAAATTTCGAATGTCTCATGGCCTACCACAAAATTAGTAAGACAGACTGGGCATATATTCTCATGAGAAATCTGGCTCTAGAGCCACTGAAAGTAATAGAAACAGTACCACAGGAGATGCGCAAGGACTACGATTATCTTAAACAACGCATACTCCAACATTTCTCTTTAGACACAGCAGGGTACCAACAACAGTTTGCAAAATTAGCACCCAAACCTAACCAAACATTCATAGACTACGTTAGTTCAGTACAAGATATATGCACTAAGTGGATAAATTCAGCGAAAACCAACAATAGCCACGATAAACTTAAAGAACTAATCATCATAGATAAAATAGTGAGCACCATCCCCACACCTTTCGCAAAATTTTTAAAACAGATGGATTGCAAAACCATCCAAGAAATTGAATCCAAAGGCAATGCATTCTACACAGCAAACAGGGATATATTTCAACTCAACATTACCCACAATGACACAGCAGCTGCAGTAATAAATACTAAGTACTCCAAACAAACACAAGGCAAATTTAAACCGCGCTCCAACAGTGGGAAAGTAGCAAAATGCCAGTATTGCAGTCTGACGCACGACATTTACGAGATGTGCGACAAGTCTCCGAACTATCCCCACCACCTAAAAATGATGGTGGATAAACAGAAAGCAAAACGTAACGCTTACCAAAAAGCTGTAAAATGTTACTTTTGCAGAAGCTGGGGACATTATTCACGCTACTGTGAAGGTCGTAAGTTACTGAAGCAAGCTAATGCGGCATTAGTAGCAACGTCTTCTGATGATGAGACTGAATCACTGATTGAATATAATAATCAGCAGGACAGTGAAAGTGAGCTTGGAAATGCGGTGAATATAATTAACACCGTTATAGATGATACATGCAATGCTTGTACAAAGTTTCAATTAGATCCATCATTACCATGCGGCCACAGTGTACCAATTGCAAATGAGACAGCCAACGCTGCGTTGTCAGCCACAGGGAAGTTAACATTTTTGACAGGTTTCATAAACAAGAAAAAGTGCTCGTTAATTCGCGACTCCGGAGCAACTCTGTGTGGGGTAAAGAAAACATTAGTCAACACCACAGACTACACAGACAAACACGTTAACTGTCGCACATTTTCAGGTACAATAGAAAGATATCCCCTTGCGATGGTCGAAATTCAAACACCATATATATCAGGACAACTTTTGTGCGCTGTCCTTGAAGACCCAATCGCAGATATCATACTTGGGAATTTACCCAACATCCACCCATGTTCGGACAAGGAAATCAAGAACTGGGAACGAAAACACGGTATTACCACAGAAATACCGATACTAGAGAGAAACACCATGTTAATTTGTCTCAAACTGCCAAAATACCAAGGGAGACAAACACTGAGGTTATTCAAAAAGAATTCACCGAGGTGTACAACGCAGGGGCGGTCGAATCTTTTAACGAGACGACCGAATTAAAACCTCGAATTGAGGTCACTCCCATGCTACAAAGTACCAAACCTGTACAATGTGCTTACAAAACACACACGACACAAACGCCATTACACGACAGACAACCCACAAACCCAACACGGACCAACTACAACAACCATTAGAAACATTCGCACCCAACTCAACTAACATCAATGTTGGAAAAGAACAGAATGTTCAAAAACATTTGTATCAAAACTATGTCACAGATTGAAATTGCTTGTATTATTATTGTATATTTTATGTAACAATTGTATTGAAACCTCTTGGCACGGATCTCTTGAAAGTATCAGGAACAATTTCTGGACTTGAGTACAAAATTTCAGTACATGGAAAAGTGGACATATTCAATTTAAATGGGTTGAAACTAGACTATGCTAAACAAGAGACGGAAACGAGTAGACAAATGAAACGAACTGATGACAAAAACAAAAGGACAATCACCCAACTGAATGACAGTCCGTCCTATGCCAGACATGACAATGAGACAAATGAACAGACGCAACAAACTGTTGACAAAGACAAAACGACAATGTCCCGACAGAATGACACTTTGACAAACGAAGCATCGTTAACGACGCACTCTCACGACAACAAAAACGACGAAGAGATATGGACAGTACCGACATTCTGTGATATCGACAACGACAACAAATTTGACGACATAAACAACGAAGACATATGGACATTACCGACGTTCTGTGTTAGCTACAACGACGACAAAACTGACGACATATTGACTGTTGACCTTGACGACGACGACAATGACATTGAAGACAATTTACAAACAGTAGCACCTGTGATAAATCAGACGGACATAGACGATACTGAAGTCCCTATACCAATCATGACTAACGACGGGAGCATTGACGACATTCATATCAGTGACACATTAACACAGCGACAACGGCAATAAAATTTGCCTATCCTGGATAACTACAAACCCTATCCTTTCTAACAAACCTTGTATTATCCTGGTATTAAACCACTTATTGCATTGTATGATATCTAACTTCACTTCTCATCTACTTACCCTAAAACAAGTCTTCAACCAAATCTCTCTCTTTGGACTTACTATCAAACCTTCCAAGGTTGAAATAGGTTATACAGAAATAGACTTTCTTGGTCATAAAATTTCTCACGGTAAATTACTCACTGATGAGAAAATAGTCTCCAAAATTCTTAATCTAGAAGTACCTACCACAAAGAAGCAGATTAGGAGTTTATTAGGCCTTATTAATTATTATGCCAAATTTATCCCACATTGGGCAGAACTCACCACAGTTTTTTCAGACATGTTAACAAAAGATCATCCATCGAAAATTTGTAAAAGTAACAGCTTAGATGATGCAATGTGTAAATTGAAACATATTTTTGCAAATCCTCCAGTCTTACGATTACCCAACATAAAATTACCATTTATTTTAACCACAGATGCTAGCGGCGTCGCTATAGGAGGGTGCTTGATGCAGGAATTCGATGGGGTCAGACACCCTATTCTCTACGTGAGTAGGAAACTGAAGAAAGCTGAGATACGCTATGCCACAGTGGAACGGGAGTGTTTGAGTCTGTTATTCTGCATTTTGAAACTGTCCAAGTACCTCTTGGGCAGGCACTTTGTGGTCCTGAGCGATAGTTCACCATTGTTAGTCCTAAACCAAGGATCGCCCAAGAACCACCGGTTGCAAAGATGGCGGCTCCTTCTGCAGGACTTCGATTTCGAAATACGCCACATCAAAGGCACCGACAATACGATGGCTGACATTTTATCACGGCAGGCACATGCGCCAGCAGAATGACTCTTATCATTCGACCAGTAGCCATGTTATATACTGTGATAAGCCTGTGACAAGTTTTACACCGTTTCATATGTGTACCTCTACACCTGCTAAAGTACTTTGTGCTTAGTTAATTACTACACCTATTTAACACGGTACTTTAATCACTACACCACCAAGTGCCTAAGCTCTAGTACTATACCAGCTAGAAACAGTAATTGTTGATTTCAACCAATAAGATCAACCAGTGAACGAACGATAAACACTGTAAGATTTCATACAAGACACGGAAATGAACTCATACTTGCTGTTACTGCAAAACATTCCAAACATCCGAAATACGACAACATCACTATAGAACGACAACACGTAAGAGACAGCCATACGAACTTTAACATTTATGGCAAAACACAGGAACAACGGGACGGCAACGCAAACATCATCGTTGGAGTTAATTTAATTAGTTAATTAGTTTAATATGTATTATATTTCCATTTCTTATGTATATATATAATGTTAACCTGTAACTTGTACATAGTCTACTTTAATAATACAGGCGGTGCCATTCATAGGCCAAGAAAACCCGTCCTATACAATTGTCTCTAGTTAAATTGTAACCTAATTTTCGTTCATCGCACAAAAAGTACGTATTTTCTTAAAGGGCAAATATCGCCTAGCCCACGTTTTCCAAGGGCAATAATAACTACCTTAACTTAAAAATATATATTTTTACAAAATACTATTGTGTATGAAAGACGAATGAATCAGTGTATGGAAGTATTAAATAAGAGAACGATACACTTGGCGGACAAATTGTACGCAACACGTATTATTTTAATTTGTCTGCGTCTTTGATGTAAAACTATGTGACTTGTCTAATTTGGGAGTACATATATAGAACTTAGTTTAGGAATCAGCTTAGCTTAGTAACTAGTTAATATACTTAGTGAATTTACTTAGGTTAGCATTAGGAAATAGTCTAAGCACCACTACTTGGAATGGCCGATCATGTAGTGCATAACTCATGATTGAGGTTATCCCAACTCGTGACGCTTGGAAACACACCACCCATTTAGCACACACACACACCTCATAACTCAACACGTTCAATTTAAAATACAATCACTTTATTAGGAGTATCAACTGATTATTCAGACACACTAACAAGCCAACAGGGACACATGTAGTTTCAGGGGGAGAAAAGAACATCGTAACTACACATGTAACATTAGATAACATACGAGAGTAAAAGTGTATTGAAATACACACACGAATCAAGATTTGAAGGTGTACTTAACTAGCCAGGACTTCGGTCCTGTTAACTCTCTGTAACCAGAGATTAATTGTCTGGGCACCAGTAGGGTGCGTGAGAAGGGCGAGTTGCTAATGCAACTATTAAAACGCCACGTAACTTCGGTCTGATAAGCATTGTTAGATACACGAGAGACAGGATGGTCTCTCTTAGCAAATCAGAGAAGTGGTGTATGAAAGAATACATGAGTTGCTAATGCCATTATGTGAGTTACCAGGTTACTTTCCACCAAACTATAAAACCCCAACTTTAGGTGAGTCGATGACAGAATTAGAACAAATCTAATTACCCTATAACAAACCATTTCAGGAAGGGGGGAGGGAATCCTGTCAACTTCTCACCTAAAGCTTATCACCAGAAAGAATTAGAGGGCTGCAACTCCAGCCCAAGAAAGATAACCAAGTCGCTCTGGACAAGAAACGTCCAGAGCTTTCTAGAACAAGAGTCACCGAGTCCAGGGTTCCGTGGACATTGAGATGACCCGCCTCAAGCGGGGTCCACGAGGAACTCGGGCAGAGTTACCGCCCGTCGAATAGCGACACGCGGTAGACGAACAGAGGGCGATTGGACTCGCGACAGGCAACAAGGGTCTGCCTGAGAGGGACTCTGTAGATCTTCATATTATAGACTAGATAGTGTGCTAGGATGTGACATGATTATAAATGTATCATGGTTTAATGTCAATGAACAATGTGATATGATGTTAACTGTATAGCCACAATAAATAGGCTATATTACAGCAAAGTAGTTTGATTGCTTGTGTTATTAATACCTGTGTGAACCCAACCAGTCACCTAGATAGTAAGACGACAACACTGTGTATTACAAGGTGAAACTGACTCTGCCACCCATAATCCCACTCCCAAACCAAGAGTGAAAGGATACCCCTGCTAATGGCCGTCGGTTGCTAAGCAACATCCTACAACTGACAAATCGTTACTAAATGTCAACTGAAAGTGAGTCCTACTAGATGACAAACCGTTGCTATGTAAGAACTACTGTTGCTACCACACATTTCTCGGGAGTCGCCGTAAAGTTGTAGTTAGAATTACATTGTAAAAAGTCACAGATTATGGTCGTCACTAAGAAGAAGGAAACACTACAAGATAATATACAAGTAAATGGGAATATTCTTAAACAAGTGAATCGGTACAATTATCTCGAAACAGTCATAACATCTGATGGGAGATGCCTTGAAGAAATTACAACAAGAACATACTGACTAGTAAAAAGATGTAATTTGCAACAAGTAAATGAGTTTTGAGGTGCTATATAGAATGTGTGCTTTTGTATGGATGTGAAGCGTGGACAAAGAGCAAACATGCTGAACAACATCTGATGGCTGTGGAAATGTGGTTTCTGAGGAAAAGAATACCATGGACAGACAGAAAAAAAGACAATGATCAAGTCCTACAAGAAAAATATGAAAACCGTAAACTGATTAGAGAAATTAGACGTAGACAGTCAGTTTCTTTTGGTCACGTTATGAGAAAAAATAAATTTGAGAACTTGCTGACAACTGGCAAGATCGAGGAGAAGAGAACAATGGGGAAGGCAGAAAAGTAAATACCTGGATGGCTTGACCAAGTGGCATGGCCGAGACAGGAATACAGATCTGATCCACCACTCTGGTGATCGCGTGAGATGGCGAAACATGACTACCCACGCTTACTGGCATGGCATATAATGATGATTATGTGGTTGGCACATGTGTCTGTCTCCCCGGGGGCACGTGTTCGAACCCATAACGAATCGAACTTCGTGATTACATTGATAGAAAAGTGTCTGGTACTCATGTTTTGAGGCGGGATGGGTCTCAAGAGCCGTTCTAGTCGATAAAATAATCCTGCCTTAGCTGGGAATTGAACCCGGACCATTGCCTTGACTGGGTAGCGCATTAAAGGCTAGGACACACACCGAGGCACGTTAACATATGTCGCAAAGTAGCAGCAGACCAGCAACAGCAGCAGTAGTAGTAGTAGTAGTAGTAGTAGTAGTAGTAGTAGTAGTAGTAGTAGTAGTAGTAGTAGTAGTAGTAGTAGTAGTAGTAGTAGTAGTAGAAGAAGAAGAAGAAGAAGAAGAAGAAGAAGAAGAAGAAGAAGAAGAAGAAGAAGAAGAAGAAGAAGAAGAAGAAGGAGAAGTAGCTGCTGTCTAGACTATCACACACAATTCGTGTTAATTAAATAGTACATTAATTCCAGCTCCCGAAAAATATTGGTTGAGTCATTGTAATGTCAGACAGACGAACCGACGCTCTAGTTCAGTAGGTTAAACTGAAGCCGCAATTTGGCGTGGTACCGCAGCATGGCAGGTTAGCCGGGAAATCAAGGAGATTAAATAATTTCGAGCGCAATTAGGAGAGTACAAAACTTATCCTGGTGCAGGAAATGCAGTCTAACGACTAAATGTCATGGCAGGGCAGACCAGGCCCTAAGCCTTGGCCGGCAACTGGTCTTGGAGGAAGCTTCGACTGGTGGAGAGTTGGAGCATTCCTTTGCTGATCCGGTACCTTCTGCAACATGTGTTATTCCAGATGTATTGGTGTTACCTCTCCTCTGGAGTAAACTAGGCAAGCCGAGAGAGAGAGAGAGAGAGAGAGAGAGAGAGAGAGAGAGAGAGAGAGAGAGAGAGAGAGAGAGAGAGAGAGAGAGAGAGAGAGAGAGATCGTGCTGCATTCACAACACTTGGACTCTTCAACTCAGCCCGGACTTTGTGCTATGGACATTCGCTACCGCAATGGGTTGTGATTATTATGACTTTTCTGAACTACAATGTCAGAGAAATTAGACGTAGACAATAGCAATTTTTTGGCCACATTATGAGAAGAAATAAATTGACTTGGTGTTAACTGGCAATATCGAGGAGAAAAGAACAAGAGGAATACAGAGAAGTAAATACCTGGATGGCTTGGCCACGTTGTATGGTCGAGACAAGAACACTGAGCTGATCCACGACTCTGGTGACCGCGTGAGATGGCCGCCCACGCTTATCGGCATGGCACACGATGACGGTGATCGTCTGTCCAGACCAGTGGTTCTCAACCGGTGGAAAATTCCAGTTCTCAACCGGTTGGGGGGAGGGGGGAGGGGGACTTTAGGGTTTCAAGAGGGGAAATTAAGATTATTTCAAGATCGCGTTAATACAAGAACCGATTGCTTGATAATGTTTTCCCCTCCATACTTAACGGTTCTGTACTTCTCGCCCTTCTAAAATTCGTTTTATGACGTAAGTAGACCAGCAAATCACGTTTTATGTAGACGTCTAGACTTGTTCTAGTATGTGTTATTAAATTTAGCTTTCATTTTTACGTATACTGTTGTTGCATACTGCAGTTGTATTATCCATACAAAAACCACACCGATCCCCACCCCAGCAATAAAAGAACTTGTAGCTTTGTACACCAAATCGAATTGTATTTACCAATTTACATGTAGGTGCGACGCCATCTACATAGGTAGAACAGAGCGACAGTTACATAACAGAGTGTTGGAACACATTCAGAACTGGATGGACAAGATACTACACACAGAAGATGGTAGCCTAGGCAGGTCGACACACCGGAACAGTCCTGCTTCATCGGTCGCGAGACACGTGCTCGAGAGTGGTCATGTGGTTGAAAGAGACAGTGCCTTCCGTGTGTTGTTCAACACACAGAGTAGTCGGTTGTTAAGGTTTGCCATAGTGATCAACCTGCGTAAGCCGGCCTTGTGCAAGCAGAAAGACATGTTAGTCAGTTTAAAATTACCGTGGTAGACAATCGACATTACTGTGCGAATATGTGTATATTTCAGATTGAAGGAGTTATCTAGTTATTTCACCTTACGTTGTGTGATTTCTGCAGTAAGTACCTACGAGATGCAGCGAAATATGCCAGGCAATAAATCGTGCAATCTATTGTTTGTGTCTTCGTTATTCAAATTCACTACGGGAAAACATTGTTTTGCATATGGTGAAGGGGTGGATGGGCCAAAAAAGGTTGAGAACCACTGGTCTAGACGGCAAGATGCCAGTAGTAAATACTTTCGGGAGATGTTGAAAGATAAAGACACACTGCAAGAATATATGAAGGTGCGAGTCACAAAGAATTAGAACAATTTAGGGGAACTTCTCAATTGAGACGAGAATAGGAGTTCTTAAGCGCTATATCGAGCCAATCTTGTTGCACGGAAACCAGACATGGATAATAACCAGACTACCGAGGAATTATGTGGAGATGTAGTTTGACAGAATAATGATGGCACCATATACCGTTATAAAGAGCAATGAAGATATCTTGACAGTTTTTCTTTATTTTACGCTAGTTCGCTTTGAACTTAAACGTAGTCCATACACGAGCTAATACTACTACTATATTTGCGTTTAGATTAGCTTTCCCTATTACCAAAGTCCCTCGACATCAGGCGAACGCACTCCGACTTTCTGAGGTATTTGTAATTTACATCCCGCAAGTCAAAGATGCGACGTCAAAATTTTAGTCCCACTGACCGGTGTAGGGGTTGAACCCGCTACCTGCACATCAGCACACCGGTAGTTTAAGAACAAGTGTTCTTATCCATTCGGCCATGCTGACCTTCTACAATCCTAAGACGGTTCCTGTTCCGGATGTGAACGCCGAGGAGAGAACTACTGCCAACCGGAGTTTACCAGCGGTGCAGATGACCTGAGCAGCATTTTTTTCTCGCGGAGGGATGGGTTGGCGAGATGGGGAAGGGGAGATAAACACGTGGCTTGAGCTGACAGGGGAAAGCAGCACATGAGAAATAAATAAAAATGGGTGTGGCCGTCATTAGCTGGCTAATGTGTATACGTTCTGACAGGGACTGGAATGTGAAATGAGATAGGTAGAGGATAGGGAGAGAGAGAGGGGAGAGGTGGAGAAAGATAGAGAGAGAGAGGGAGGGGAGAGAGAGGGGGAGAGAGAAGAGAGGGAGGGAGATGAGAGTGGAAGGAAGAGGAGGGGGGGGTGAGAAGAGAGGGAGAGGAGAGTGGAAGGGAGAGGAGGGGGAGAGAGAAGTGAGAAGAGGGGGAGAAAGATGGAGAGGGGAGGAGAGAGAGAGATGGGAAAGAGGGGGAAAGAGGGGGAGAGAAGAGCGAGAGAGGAGGGGTAGAGAGAAGTAAGTAAGAGGAAAGGGAAAGGTGAGAAAGAGGGAGGGAGACAGGACAGGGGAAGAAAGATGGAGAGGGCAAGTGTAGAGAGAGGGGAGAAAGAAGAGAGGGAGAGAAAGGGGAGAGAAAGGAGAGGAGGTGAGAGTGAGAGGAGAGGGGAAGAGAGAGGAGAGAGTGGATGAGAGGGAGAAAAGTGAGAGAAGGGGAGAGAGGGGGAGGGATAGAGAGGACGGAGAGAGGGGGAGGGATAGAGAGGACGGAGAGAGGGAGGGGGTAGCGGGTTGGATTTTGCAGATACATTTCTCTACAGGATGAGGTAGACAGTGCCAGGTGATCCCTGGCGTCTTACAGGATGTATGGTGGGAAAGAGAGATGCAATTCTATGCTATAGACCACTTAAAAACGCTGTGTCCGGTAACCTTTGCCTGAATGACTGGGAAGAAAGAAAGAAAGAAAGAAAGAAAAAGAAAGAAAGAAAGAAAGAAAGAAAGAAAGAAAAAACAATGGGGAAAAAAACGAAGTACGTAAAGTATGGAAGAAAGAAACAATAAAAGACAGAAAACAATGAATGAATGAAAGAAAGAAAACAATTGAAGACAAAAAGAAAAAGGCAATAAAAGAAACACATAAAGGGCCAATAAAAAAACTGACAGAAAGACAGAAAGAAATAATAACTGATGGAAAGAAAAAAAGGAAGAATGAATGAATGAATGAATGAATGAATGAATGAATGAATGAATTAAAGAATAAATGATAGAAAGAAAGACTAGCTGATAGAAAAAATGAAAGAAATAATGAAAGAATAACTGATAGAAAGAAAGAATAGCTGATAGAAAGAAATAAAGACAGACAGACAGACAGACAGACAGACAGACAGACAGACAGACAGACAGACAGATATAAAAAGCTGAAAGAAAGAAAGAAAGAAAGAAAGAAAGAAAGAAAGAAAGAAAGAAAGAAAGAAAGAAACTGCGTCACACAATCCCCTATGTCAGCCCCGGTCAAATAAATAAACAGGAGACAATGAATATGACCAGCCACATGCAGCACAGATGCCAGAAAGAAACGAAAAGTCAGTTTACAATAACAAAACAAACACATGCAACTAAAAGAGACAGCAAGGCTGAAAGAAAGAAAAGAAGTCATTTTAGAGATGAAGTTCGCAAGTGAATCAGAAAGACAGACAGACAGACAGACATAAACAGGACATAAGAATGGAAGAAAGATAGCAAACAGGAAATAATTAAATTAAAGCAAATCATAAACCCGAATAACAGGAAAACAAACAAACAAACAAAAATAAAAGGACATGGTGGCGTGAAATCAGTGCAGACAGACACACACATAAACAATTAAAGAATGGCTTAAATATTTACAGAAAGAAATCAACAAAGAAAGCCAGCGAACATGAACTATTAAAGAACTGGACAAAGATATACGACAAGAAAGAATGAAGAAAAACAGGATAGGCTACAGAGTGGCAGAAAATGCAAGAAAAAACAAAAATAGAAGTAATGGTTAGGGAAAATAAATACGCGGGGCAAACCAGTGTCTTCTGGAGAACGACATAAGAAAGAAAGAAAGAAAGAAAGAAAGAAAGAAAGAAAGAAAGAAAACAATGAAAGAAACGAGTGAATAAAGAAAGAAAAAACGAAAGAAAGAAAGAAAAACAATGATAAAATGAAAGAAACAAACGAGTGAATAAATGAAAGAAAGAAAGAAAGAAAACAGAAACGAAAGAAACAATGAGTGAATAAAGAAAGAAAAAACGAAAGAAAGAAAGAAAAACAATGATATAAAGAAGAAAGAAAGAAAGAAAGAAAGAAAGAAAGAAAGAAAGAAAGAAAGAAAGAAAGAAAGAAAGAAAGAAAAGCTTTGACTACCGCCAGCTGTCGGGGATTCACGAAAAATGATGAAATCAAGCCAGCAGTACATCAACAAACCAATTAACCACATACATTATCTGGAGCACATTCTCTCAGCTCTCCAAACCCCAATCCCACAATGCCAAGCAACAATACCATAAAACAAATCACCATCAAACGTCTCGCCGACTGACGTGGGCTGCCATGCTTCTTCACAGGAGTATGCTGGTAAAATGTGGAGGACGGAATGTTTCGTGTGGAATGGCTATCCTCCCTTCAGAGGTCATAGATTGTGAGAACTGTATGGATATTTTTGCCCTGGTCATGCGGGAGTGCGGGGGGATTGAACAGGCTGATAGGTTGGCAGGGAATGCACCTCATAGTGATAGATTACCTATGGACAAGGGGGAGGTGGTCGTGCGCTTGTGGGACCAGTTGGAGAAGACGGGGGAACAGATTGTGAACCCATATAAGGAAAGAATGATATTGCGGGGGAACGGCAGGGATTCTCGAAGAATCTCAAATCCGAAAGGAAAGACCATAATAACGTTCAATCAGATAGCGGTGGGAACGATTAGTAGTACGACTCTTCGCTGACTGTTGAATGAGAGGACGGAGCGCGTATAGGAATGTCCCGAGTGCAGTGATGTCGGTTTTAAGCGCAACTCAACTCAATTCACCATCTCTGAACTCCTATTGTTTCATGCCATGCCGGCGACCATGTGTTCGAATCTCTACCGTGGGGGAGGGGGGGGGGGGGCCCGAGGGCCGCTCAAATAAGTACCCGGAAACGTCCAGGGAAATAAAGGCGGCTAAGTGTTACTGACCACATACCAATCGAGGGCTGATCGATCTTTAGAGATATCGGGTTGGTAACATCTATCAAATACACTTCGAAGCTTGTAAAGGGGGGGGGGGGGGGGGGTGGGGGTGGGGAATTTCTTCGTTGCTTTTATGACGAGGGGTCTACATGGCAGGTGGTTAAACAATCTACCTCGTGCTCATATGGTCGCGGGATCGTTTTCGGCTTTCTTCCTCTTCTCTTATATTTCTTCTTCTGTTTTTTTCTTGTTCTCTTCTTCTCACCCCCCCCCCCCACCCCCACCCCTATTTTCATGTTGTACTTTTTACCAATACGCCTGCTTTTCCCTACTCATAATATTCGTCTTTTTTGTTGTTGTTCTCTTCTTCTTCCTCATCCTCTTCTCTTTATTCTCCTGTTGTTATTTTTCCGATTCTTTTTTGTTCTTTCTTCTCCTACTTCTCTTATCTTTCTTTCTGTCGTTTTTGTCTGTTTGTTTCTTGTTCAATTATTCTTTCCCCTCCTCACCCATATTCTTTTTTTTTTGGGTGTTATTTTCTTCTTTTTCTTTCTCCTCTTCTTCTCTTCATTCTCATTTTCTTTTAAAAAAATTCTTCTTCTTCCTCCTCCTCGTCTTCTCTTCATTCTCATTTTGTTCATTGTTTTCAATTCTTTCTCTTCCTTCTTCAACTTCTTCCTTCTCTTCTTCTTCCGTCTTTTTTTTGTGTTTTGTTTTTGTATGTTTTGTTTTGTTTCTGATGTTGCTCTCTTCTTGTTCTTCATCTTCTTCCTGGTCTCTTCATTCTCCCGTAGTTCTTT
Source organism: Cepaea nemoralis (assembly GCA_014155875.1). Classification (NCBI taxonomy): domain Eukaryota; kingdom Metazoa; phylum Mollusca; class Gastropoda; order Stylommatophora; family Helicidae; genus Cepaea; species Cepaea nemoralis. The sequence goes on along the minus strand of JACEFZ010021978.1, from coordinate 118,191 downwards.
TTTTACGGATTTGTGTAGTCTTCGTTTCTTCAACTTTGTCTTCTTATTCTTTCTCCTCATCTTCGTCGTTTTTGTTTTCTGTTTCTTCTTCCCCGTCTTCTTCTTCCTCCTCCTCCCCTTCTTTTTCTTCCCGTTGTGGTTTTATTTTCGGATTCTTTCTTTTTTTTCCCCTTCTTCTTCATCTTCATCGTTATCATCATCATCATCATCCCGCTGTCCCTGGTATGCCACGTCGACCTGTTAGCGAGAAAACAGACCTGCACAAACGTATTCACGCCGACTTTATGGGAGCGGCACAGGACAAACGACCATGAAATGTGAAGTTTAAGCGGTGTCAAGACAAACCTGGAAGTCGAAACATTTCACAATAATGATATTCACATGTAGGTACGGAGCAACAAAGACAAGATGAACGTTCAACATTAACGAATACATAAACTGATTAGAGAAATTAGACGTAGACAATCAACATTTCCTGCGCACATTATGAGCATGTATGACCCCCTACTGTGCTATACAAGGGACCGGCGTAGCTAATACTTGAATTCGCTTAAACTTTTCTTCTGACGGTGGCGAAAGGGGTTCGTTCCACATGCCGGTCAGTTGAAATGAAATGACCTATCGTTCAGAAAACAATGGCAAACTACTGAACGTAAAGTTTACCTAGTAAATCACAAACAGCCAATAGTGACTGCAACGACTTGCAAACAGCCAATCACAAACAGCCAATCACAAACAGCTAATAGTGACTACTAATCACAAATAACTAATCACAATAGTGACTGCCGATCACAACCAACCAATCACAAACAGCCAATAGTGACAGCAAGCGTCCTGCAAAGAACATAAATTTAAAAAAAAAACAGGTTCTATAAATATAAACTTTAGAATCAAGACACATATAAAAGACATTAATGTGGGATCTCTAACAGAAGATAAATTCTTAACAGATAGAAATAATACTGCATGGAAATATATAAAAAAAAATAAAGACTGTAGAGGTAAAAATGTAACAAATGACATGTCAAGGGAGGAAAACTCAGACCAACTCTAGACGAAGTCAAGCGGCCAATAAACAACCCCATAAAAGAACTCAGCCGGATTTGATAACATCACAGCAGAGTTTATTCAAAATGGCGGAGAACAAAGTGGGAAAGTACATCACGCCCATGATATAAAAGTCACGGGGAATGGCCAAAGGAATGGAAGATAATAATTTCAAAACTGGGTGACATGAAATTACAAGGAGATGGTGATAAATCTTGATCAAGACTATACAGGGTTAACAGGAGAAAGTTGAAACAAGGCACACCCATAGATGCTCATATCTGCACCGAACGTGTGAAGTGTGATTTGTTTCTTCAACGGGTTCAGCCAGCACTAGTAAGAGGAGCAACGCACTTTATTAACCTGAACCGCTATTTCAACAATTTGTCAGAACTGAGAAGTCAGAGGCAAGGGTTGTGACAAAGTTCCAAATCCTATGGGTAAAACATGAATGGAAATGCACATGCAGATGCATCAATATTGCATGATTAACCGGACATGCTACTTCAACAACTTTTTTCAGAACTGAGAAGTGAAAGGCCGGGGTTGTGACAAAATTCTAGATATTATGGGGAAAACCACCCATGGCAATGCACAGAGAGATGGAACCAATACTGCATGATTAACCGGAAATGCTACTTCAATAATTTGTCAGAACAACTAAGAAGTCAAAGGCAAGGGTTGTGAGAAAATTCTAGATATTATGGGGAAAATAACCATGGAAAAGCACAGGGAGATGGAGCCAATGCTGCATGATTCTTTCCCTTCATATGCTGCGGTAAATAAAAACACACAACAACCAGGTGTAAACAATTTAAGTGCGGCTGATGAAGTGATGATGAACGGCTAAGCCCTTAAGTTATTGCACCGTTATCACGGTGCAATAACAGAAATACGGCAAGAGTGAAGAAAGTCACCGACTGGGCTCGAAAAATGACAGTTGCTGAGAACAGCCAGTGCCATCAAACTGAAAGTAACAATAAAAAAGTGAAAGGTTAAGAACATGTGATACAACATGTTCAGTACAGATATGAGAAATTGTGGGTGTGCCTAGACCGAGCATGAGAGACGACGAGACGTTTGTGCCCGCTTTGCTCCGCGCATCTGTTAACTCGTAAACAGAGGCAAACGAGGTTAAATTGCTGTCGCCAGATGCTTTAAAAGTTGCCGGTCATAACATTTCTTGACCACCTTGGTGACAATTACACGAGACTCGGTTCATGATTATGACGCACATTCCAAAGTGTCCAGAATGGCATGGAAAACCCCGTCCTTCCCAACACCTGTTAAGTCAAAAGCATATAAATCTGCAGAAAATGTGATGCATTGTTATGGAGGAGGGGGTGGGGGGGGGGGGGGATGTGAAAGATGTCATAGGAGAAAGTATCTGCCCCGCGGTAACACGGTTAATAGTGCAGTCGGTGGAGATCTCCTTACCAAACTAAAAGACAAAGGCTGTGACCAAAACACGGAGGGATAGAAAGCATTCAAACTTTTCTTTTCATCAAGACAACGCGCCCTCTCACAAAGTACAGTAACACCTCAGGATTAGAATATTTCAGATTCTTCCGAACTCACCCTTTTCTTTGAATCTGACTCCACCAGACCACTTTCTAATCCCACATCTGCTGTTGGCTGACTGGTGTAACGAATTCTATAGAAGACCTAGTTTTAACATTTAAGTAAAGGTTACCACATCAGATACTTCGTGGGAGTCTCCGTGGCAAAGTGGTCAAGCCGTTTGACTTGGACTCCGATGGTTGTAGGTTCAATTCCGGCAGCATCCTTCGGTTAACGAGTGAATTTTTTCGGAGGCTCCTTTGGGTCGTTGCTGGAGCTACGGAGTTCATGCTTTGTGCGACGCTTTCCGCGCTGCGGAAAGAGACTGAGTCATATAGGATAAAAACCCAGTGCAATAAAGTCGACCCTTTCGACTTATAAGCGACATCAGATACTGCAGTTAGAGTGTGAAGTATGAGGTCGTCACATATTCCAGACCATGACAAATGAGGTGGGATGGGAAGTTCCTTCCCTCGTCACCTTTCATTTCCAGACAATTCCCACCAATTCTGAAAACTGCATCTCGCCAGGTACATGCTGTAGAAATCACGTAACATAAACTAAAGCAATAAGATTTTTTTTTTTTTTTAAACATCCTTTAAAGTGAAATATACAATACACGTATTCCTATAGTAATTTGAATTTGTCTACCACGATAATTTTTTAACTGATTATCATGTCCTTTTGTTTGCACAGAGTTGGCTTTTGAAAATTAATGGCAACTGCCTGAGTAGCTTTAACATTTGTCCATTTTGTGTGTTAAACAACACTCGAGACGCATTATCTGTGTCAATCACATGACCTGTTTCCAAAATATGGCGTGTGTCTTACATAGACAATGTAAGACATTTCCGGTGTGTAGACTTTGCCAGAGTCTGTTTATTATTCTGTCGATCCCGTAGACAGATTCTGGTTAACCTGGCACAGCCTACACACGGGAGATTTTCTTCGTCATAGATAGGACGCTATATTTCAGAAACCAGTCATGTGATTGACAGAGACAATGTGTGTTGTGTGATGTCTAGCACACAAAATGGCCGCTCGGTAATGATGGAAAGATTAACAACGCATTAAAAATAAGAATTGTCAAATTTTATAGTGTACTCAATACTACTATTATGGCGCGGACGCCCGGACAATGAACAAGCAATTAGAAAGACGAATAGAGGCAGAAGAATATGTCGTATTTCATGGAAACAAAAACAATCAAATACAGAGGTTCTAGACAACTGGGAATGAAAAGAGAGTTGATGAAAGAAATAAAAAACAGGCAAGTGAAATATTTCGGCCATATTAAAAGACTTAACACTCTTATTAAAAACCATACTGGATGGTAAGGTTGAAGGCAAGCGAGCAAGGGGTAGACAACGATACAAGTGGGAGGGTAACATTAAGACAGATGAATAGCAATCTGAAAGAATGTACAATCAACGCGTGAGACAGACAGTATTGGACATGTACTGCAGATAACTTTCATTGTAGAGACCGCGCCTGATTGTACGATTGGAAGCTGGAAGAGGCAATTGCCATGCATGTACAAATACCACCTTTGTGCAACCTAAAGGACATAATAATCAGTTTAAATTACCGTGGTAGACAATTCAAATTACTATGTGGATGTATGTGTTGTATATTTCAGCTTGAACGCTAGAATTACTTATCGTGTTTTATCAAAGCCAACTGTCTACTCGTTTATTGATAATTCACTCATTCCAACTTGAAGAATTAATATGTTATTGCTTTAGAGAGAGAGAGAGAGAGAGAGAGAGAGAGAGAGAGAGAGAGAGAGAGAAAGAGAGAGAGAGAGAGAGAGAGAGAGAGAGAGAGAGATACTTCTCGTTTATTGATAATTCACTCATTCCAACTTGAAGAATTAATATGTTATTGCTTTAGAGAGAGAGAGAAAGAGAGAGAGAGAGAGAGAGAGAGAGAGAGAGAGAGAGAGTGAGAGTGCATGAGTGCGTGCGTGCGTGCATGCGTGTGTGTGTTATATCTGCAATTTTTACCCGACGATATACAGATATATATAGTTGTATATCCTATATCCTTTACAGGACGTACCAGTCAACTATGATTTTTTTTTTTTTTTTTTTTTTTGCTGTTCGTTATTCATGGGCAAGTTTACGTTCAGCAGTCTGCCATTACTTTCTGAACGACCGGCACCCATACCATTTCATTAAAAAAAAAAAAAAAACACCAGCATAAGCCAAATCACCCTTAGCTGTGTTTCGAATGCGGGTATGCAGGATTACGAACTTCGTCCGTAATGCCTTCCTCAAGGAGCCGACCCAAAGATAATGCATACTAGATAAAACTAATATGGAAAAAGAAATATATATCAAGTGGCCAGCTCAGCGAATCTGATTCTTTATTAGTAGAGTGTGGATACTGGGCATGGACGCTCTTTATAGGATTTCAGTGTCTCAGGATGTAACCAAATCAGGACTCAGCACATCATATAGGGACAGGCGGAGAGTAGGATTAGGTTGGCAACGCTGCCTTCGCAGGATGTGGGTATTTCACTATCTGCAGATGCCAACCTAGTTACCCAAATGGATGCGACTGGAGAGTAAGGGACGCCATACACCACCATCTTCTTCTACCAGCGGAATTGCGGGCCCTGTCTGTTAATCGGCTGGTAGAGTTAAATAATACACAAACCGGCGGAATACAAGAGGAAACCATCGTTGTATTTATCCTCGCAAATCATGGTTGTCAGAAGTCAAATCAAGTTGAAATACTGCACATTTTAATCAAAGATTAACAAATTATTAACACATAAAATGGACTGATATTGGACGTGTCAGAAGCCACTGGGATTCATATAGAAAAGAATACATTGTGCAAACAAAACGGCATGAAAAGTTTAAAACTATCGTGGTTCTGCCTTTCGGCTAAGACTAAAGAGTAGTTTTAACATTCACTTGATCTGGCCAAGGTGCAAAGGCGGTCATCTAAACAGCAAGCTCGAATCATCAAATCACTGCCCACTAACACTTGCACTTAGTGGGCCACAATGGGCCGAAATGCACATAGTGGGACTAAGAGGTCTTTGAAATAAACAAAAGCAATTTAAATGACTGTGCGAATATGTTTGTGTATATTACAGACTGCCGGTCTCTCTGGCTGAGGGGTTACACCACTTTCTCCGTAATCCCGTTTATCCACGCAGGGTCTCGCAGCGAGGCGAGAACTGGAAGCGGTTCTACCCGCGCTCGTGACTTGCGGGATAATGAGCCGGCCGGCCTCAGAAAGCGAATGGCAAACTACTGAGCGTAATCTTGTCAAGAAATCAACATACAGCTGAAAGATGCTGATGTTGACAGCGATGTCCTGTAAAGGATATGCAAAACATATTTCAGACTCATTACTTTATGTCGTGTGAATTTTTCAATATGCACCTGGCGAAATATGTCAGGCAATAAATCGTCAAATACGCTGTTGTAATAATGAGAGAGATCAAAGAGAAGCCAGGATTACTAACCGGAGGTTAAAATATAAACAATATACGATGTACATATGACACAGTATTGGTGGCGAATAATGCATAACAAATCTACAACAATTGTTGGACATTGTAGTAACACGGAGTGCCAAGAAAGGACTCGCCTTGAATATCAAGAAAACAGTAACAATGGTGATATCAAAGAAAAAAGTGACACCAAAATGTGAAATGGAAATTGAAGGGACAATTCTTAACCAAGTGGATAATTTTAAATACCTAGGGGCATTTATAACATCAGATGGAAGATGCACAACAGAGATTAAGAGCCGAATAGGGCAAGCAAGAGCTGCATTTAAGAAAATGAAGAGTATCTTATACAATAACTCACTTTCATTGAAAGTAAAAAAGAGAGTGCCGAAGTGCTAAATAGAATCTGTTTTCCTGTATGACAGTGAATCTTGGAATGTAAATGAACAGATTAGGAAGAACTTGGAAGCAACAGAGACGTGGTTCCTGAGACAAATGTTGCGAATTCCTTAGACTGCCAAAGTAACTAACAACGATTGCCCGAAAGAGGCTAATGAAACTAGAACATCATATACAACAATAAGGAAGAGACAAACAGCTTTCTTTGGTCATGTGATGTGAAGAGAGGCATTGGAGAACATTGTGACAACTGTGAAGACGAGGGGAAGAGAGGCAGAGGCAGACCAAGAGAAATGATGCTGGACGGATTGAGACGGTGGCATGGAGGAATATCATCAGCAGAGTTGATCCAGAACACCAAAGACCGAGATCTGTGGAGAGCCATGAACGCCCACGCCAGCTGGCATGGCACATTGACTGATGATGACACTGCTTGTGTTCTCGTTATTCAAACTAATATTATACTATCGCTACAATATTATGGTTTGTGTCTTCGTTATTCAAATTCACTACGGGAAAACATTGTTTCGATTTTAATATTACACTAAAAGAAATAAACTAATACACATGAATTACCTGTACACCATCAAAGTCCCACGGAAATCACAAATAAACACATTAACACACTTTTCGCACGGCAAATACCCTGATCTACCCTAGTACACAATTAACCCATATAGGTGAACGCAATGCCGAACAACAATCACATCTTTATCAAAATTACCAGACTGAGACCTTTCTGGCGGACTCGCTAACCCAAGTACTAACATCGAACTAACGTCAACAGTTGGCTTCGAGCAGCTGACAAACACAACTTCTTAGAACCCACGGTCTGAACACAAATAACACCGCCAACTCTCACTATTGGCGCATGATCGCAAATACAACGGCAAAGTCTCAGCTTCAACGAATCTCCTACACCAAATACAGCTCACACCTTTTGTTGTCTGTTTTTTAACGGTAATTCACTCATTGGGATGAATGGAAACGATCCACAGTGGGGAAACAAACGGGAGGGGGGTCAGAGCAATAAAAAATATACACACGGAAACAAGAAAAAGAAATGTGTCCATGAAACACGATGGCGGAACGTGAACTGGTGCTATTTGTAAACAAGGAATGGGGTCGCCGGAAAATGGCGAGCAGTGGCGACGGAGGGTCCCGAACAATGAATGCTTCACGTGATCTGGTCACACGCTTAGTTTTCATACGTGGGGGAAAACGTACATACTAGTGTAGCGTTTCTCAAACTGGTGCACTGGTTACCGTGTATTGACGGCACTGAGATAATCAATCAATCAATCAGGTAGCCGTCTCCTCAATAAAGGTTGGCATCAATGGGTCTCTAACATTGTCTGTCTCTTCCCACTGGCTGTACATGCTGTCTATATCGCTATTCGTACTATCTCTTGATGTTATCTTCCCATTGTATCGTTGTCTACCTCTTGCTTGCTTGCCTTCAACTTTACCCTCCAGGATGCTTTGTATAACGTGGCTGAAATATTTCACTCGCCTATTATTTATCCCTTTCATCAACTATCCTCGCATTCCCAGTTGTTCTAGAACCTCTGTATTTGATTGTATTTGTTTTAATGAAATACGACATATTCTTCTGTATATCCACATCTGCAGGGCCTCTATTCGACTTTCTACTTGCGTGTTCATTGCCCAGGCTTCCGGGCCATATAGTAGTGTTGAATATACATTTAAATTATGAGAAATAGAGTTAGAGAAATATAGTTACTTATACGTGTCAGATCTGTTTTGGGTATTCGTGGCTGAAAGGTTAAGCACTTTGCCGGGGCTCAGCTGAGCATATTTTACAAGTAAGGAATTATGATGATAAAACACATCTCCCAGGTCGCTTGGGTAGTGAAATCGGTGCCTAGCCTTCTAGGGTGAGGATAAAACAGTGGAGATCCTAAACCCTAGTTGTGCACATTAAAAATACCACAACAGTTGGAAACTGCAAAGTGTAGGCTGTAAGGCCACTGCCACGACAAAATTATCAAGATAGAAACCATATTTTGGTACGTATATGGAGCTCGTTATTTTGTAATAAATATGTCTAGAAGAAGTAGGTCTGACAAGAATGCAGTCGAACACACTGCTGTTGAAGGTGCATAACTAGGTGTGACTTAGAAGTGGTACTAATAATAATAATAATAATAATAATAATAATAATAAGAAGAAGAAGAAGAAGAAGAAGAAGAAGAAGAAGAAGAAGAAGAAGAACTGGTTTGAGTTTGAATTGAGAAATGGTTTCCTCAATGAGCGCCATATCCAATTTTAGTATTCAAAGATTTTCTCAATGTAAGTCCCATTGGACTATCTGCATCTTTATATAAAGCTATGACTATGGGAACTGTTACCTTCACTGCATAAATCTCTCTCTCTCGCTTTTTTTTCTTTCTCTCTCTTTCTCTCTCTCTCTTTCTCTCTCTCTCTCTCTCTCTCTCTCTCTCCACGCTGCCTTTGGCCATTTTTTAATTATAACACAAGACACAGCGAACGACTAAACATACGTCATGTCAATAAACCTAGGATAGACTTCTACAAATCAAGCTTAGCGTTCTCTGCAGCTCAACTCTGGAACAATCTTTGAAAATAAATCACAGTCACCACCAATCCCTATATATACAGTCGCAAACCATTTGAACACTATCTCAGTACATACTTTAAAATAAAGAAAAATTGTTTGCATATCGTTTACAGGACATCGCCGTCAACATCAGCATCTTTTATCTGACTGTTGATTTCTTGGCAAGATTACGCTCAGTAGTTTGCCACTGCTTTCTGAGCGGCCGGCTCACATACCCCGTAAGTTACCAACACGATTCGAACCACTGCTGATTCTCACCGTCGTCACGTTACCAACGAGAGTATACGAGATTACGGAGAAAAGTCGCTAACCTCTAGGCCAGTACAGACTACATACCCCTAAAAACAAATAATAATAATAATAATTGTCTCAAATGACAACTGGTATAATAAACATTTCATTACCAATGGTACATAATTATAATTGCCATGTCAAGAATTAGTTTAGTGAGTCGTGTATTGTTCATTATTGCATAATTCCCATGCGTTTTAATGCATGTTATTGTTATTGTTATCTATAATTAGCTTCATAAGTGATATACGAATGAAATAATGTATAAGAGCAGAGAGATACGAAGGGCAGTATGTCAGACAGGTCTGCTTGCCTAATTCTTTACCTTTGAAAATAAAGTTTGTTCGTTCGTTCTGACTCTCCCATCCCTCACTTGACACCTAGTTTCCCATTGTGGGAACCAATGCTTCGGTACAAGCCAGACGGTTAGGAATGAGTCGCCGGATTAAAACCGGGTCGCTGAACTAAAACAAACTGAGTTAAAGGCTCAAGGAGATGCCCCTAGAGCTCAAGGGGAGACTAACACAAGACGGTCGGTTGATACATGTGGGAGTTGCTTCCCCACTGACACACATCTGCTGAGGATTGATCTTACAGTGGGTACGAGGGGGGAGGTTCAGTGGGAAGCACGTTATTTAGAGGTTAGTACGTGACCCATTTTAAAATGGGTTATTTAATATCTACATAGACAGAATATCCACAGAAGCAAGCCTTGACAGAACAGATTCTGACCATTTCGAACTCTTTAGTTCGATGAAACAACAGATTCACCTGCAATAAATGAGCTTTGCATTTGCACACGATCAGTGTCTGTTTGAAACCGATGAGGGCAGACTGCAAAATCATATTAATAAGTTGAGTTCAACATACAGCAGATACAATGTGAATATAAATAAGCCCAAACAAAGGTAATGCAAGTTAGCAGATCTCCTGGTCTACTAAGTATACTGATAAATAGAACGTCTCTGAAATAAGTTAAAGAATTCAATTATCTTGTAAGTATTATCATAGAAGATGACAGAATAGACAGAGAAATCGAAATCAGATGTCAACAAAGCAAGTGCGTTTATATATCAACTATTACCCATACTGATACATCCAAATATACCCATGTCTGCAAAACGACAGACAATAAATAGCATATACACACCAATCATATCCTATCAATGTCAAGCTTGGACATTACCCATATCACACTTTCGCAAAATCAATACCTGCGAGATGAGATGCCTGAGGAGAGCTGCCAACTTAACTATCCGAGACCGAATAAGAAATGATGTTATCAGACAGATTGCAAGATCAACATAGTGAGCCAAACTTATTGAAAGTCAGAGGTTTGGTCATCTCGTTAGAATACAACACAATCAACTACTAGCACTGGCCCTACATCGAAGAAGATCTGCTACGAGAGCAAGAGGACGCCCGAGAAGACAATGGATTGACGACATCAAAGACAATGTAACAGTTACATAAATAAACACACGTAGTATTGTTTGGCGCTCACAGAAGGAGAAGAAAGAAGTAGAGACTAGAGGACGCAATGGACAACATAAAATTTGAAAGCTATAGTTACCGACCGGGATTCGAACCTGTCACCTCCAAATGACGACAGCGTCTCGCTGCAGGAACAAGTGTACTTCGACGCATGACCAACTAGACACTCACAACAAATTTATTTCCTATGTAATACAAACACAGTGTACAATATCACGGTATGATACTATCCAGTACCGCCCATCGGGCTCTGAAGCGCTAACTTTCCTTCCCACGACGCTTGACGGAAAATGTGGAAGATTGTGATGATGAAGTAGCTTATGCCGGCGTCTGTGGCAAATGGTAGCGAACGCGATTTGCAATCACCCACGGCGCGTGCTAAATCAGCTGCAAGCTACCGTCTTCTCTTGATTGTTCACAATGCATGAGCATCGGTCGTTCAGAAATCAATGGCAAACTACCAAACCTAAACTTGCCGTGTAAATCACAAACAGCCAAAAAATGCTGGGGTAGATTACGACATCCTGTGCAACTAATTTTAACACAACCTATTCCTAGCATGAGACAGAAGTACTGCGGACAGGCATGATCACCAACGCTATACAGCATGGACTATAAATTTAGTTTTTTAGTTTAGTTTTAGTTGACGGATCAACATCACGGCACACAGGTGTAACCCATAAGTGCTCCGTTCTATTCCTAACACAAGCCTGAGTCCGGAGAATCTCAGATCAGTGCACGAACTCTGTAGCACTGGCGATGATTCTGAAATACTTTGGGTAGATTTTTAACTCGAAATTTTGCCCGGGCAGCGTCGTTAGGCTACTCTTTTTCAATTTCCAACTGCCAAGGGATTTTTTACGTGCGCAACAATACACACGGGCGTCCGATTTCACTACCCAGAGACCACGGGAAAATTTTGTTACTAGACGTCGTGGTTAAAAAATCCCGGCCCTCACCGGGGCTTGGACCCAGGACTCCAGCACTCGAGGCAGACACCATACCTCGAGACCACTCAGCGCCTGCCCCCCCCCCCCCCCCCCCGAATATATAAGAAGACTATAAGAAGATTGGCAGTGCACGAGACAGAAGGCTGTGACAGACATAATCAATAAAGCCACATAGCATGGACTATAAGAAGATTGGCAGTACACGAGACAGAAGGTTGTGACAGACATAATCACCAACGACATACGGCATGGACTATAAGGAGATTGGCAGTACACGAGACAGAAGGCTGTGACAGACATAATCAATAAAGCCACATAGCATGGACTATAAGGAGATTGGCAGTACACCAGACAGAAGGCTGTGACAGACATAATCAATAAAGCCACATAGCATGGACTATAAGAAGATTGGCAGTACACGAGACAGAAGGCTGTGACAGACATAATCACCAACGACATACGGCATGGACTATAAGGAGATTGGCAGTACACGAGACAGAAGGCTGTGACAGACATAATAAATAAAGCCACATAGCATGGACTATAAGGAGATTGGCAGTACACGAGACAGAAGGCTGTGACAGACATAATCAATAAAGCCACATAGCATGGACTATAAGATAACTGGCAGTACACGAAGCAGAAGACTGCGGACAGACATGATCGCCAACTACAAACAGCATATATGAAGAATACGTTGTACCACATACCACTTCGCCCAACAGAGAATGAACACAAGAAAACTTGACGATGAGTCCATCATGGCGTCCTATATCAATACACTGTTGTCGGCTCCAGTATCCCCCGTGTTCCGACAGCCCAATGACAAATGTCAGTTATGTGTCTTTATCATCATCACCACCATAATGTACAATGCCTGTAAGCGCGGGCGGTCACGGTTCGCCATCTCACACGACCACCAGAAACTTGGATCAGATCTGTGTTCTTGCCCCGATCGTGCCTTGTGGCCAAACCATCCAGCCATTTATTTCTTGTCCTTCTCTTCAATCTTGTTTTATATGTCACTAAGGCTTGTTAGTTTATTTCTCATCATGAGTACCCCCAAAATCTAGACATTCTTCTTCTAATTGCTCAAATCAATTTATAGTTTTTTATTTGAGGCCGGCCACGAGAAATGATGCTGGATGGATTGAGACGGTGGCATTGAGGAATATCATCATCAGAGTTGATCCAGAACACCAACGACCGAGATCTGCGGAGAGACATGAACGCCTACGCCAGCCGGCATGGCACTTGATGATGATGATTTGGTTTTTTTTGTCGGAGGTCAGCAAGGCTGAATGGATAAGATCGCTCGTTCTCAAACATCCCGTGTGTTGATGCTGAGGTAGCAGGTTCAACCCCTACACCGGTCAGGTGGACTAACATGTTGACTTCTCGTCCTTGATGTGGGTACGTAAATTAGAAGTGCCTCTGAAGTCAGAGTGGATTCGCCTAATGGCGAGGGACACTGGATATAGGGAAAGCTAATCCGCACGCACAATTCAGTCCCGTGCTACTAGAAGTCTCTAAAATGTGGTGCAATTTTTAAAGGACTTGCTCACGGGTTTTGCTGTCCATCCATGATATCTTGGCTTTTCCCTCAGAATCCACATTTCGATTGCCATTAGACATGTCTCAGCTTATCTGCTTCTTGTCCTTGTTTCACATGCTTAACAGTCTCATCTCATTCCTCTTGTATCTTGCAGTGTCCAGGTGAAGTATAAACCACGGGAGAGTGCCCATTTATGGGCTTCGTGTATCGAGATTCCCACGGATTCTGCTATTCCCTCTGTCCAACATTTACGTGGTCAGCCTCTTCGTCTGCTTCCATCTGGTCTGTACATCATTGCTTGTTGTGTTATACTGTTAGTTGGTAACCTAGTTACATGGCCAAACCACCTGGCTTGCTGCCTTCAAATAAAATAACAGTATAGGTTCTATATAGCACTTCAACACTCTTTCTTTTCCTCACTGCTACTGACAGCCGTTCAGTGGTCAGCATGTTTTTCATCTTGCAATGGGCTACCTTTACCCGATAGATCCTGCTATGAACTAAAGGTCAGCAATATTGTGGTTGCTGGAAATCCCCAATAACAGATCGATGCAATTGATTTTCCACATTCTGTGCTAGTTTATGGACGTCTGGTACCATTCTGTGATGTGTGGGAATCGTTAGTCACGCAAGGTATGTGAGTGTGTGTATGCGCGCGTGTGTGCGTGTGGCAGGCTGTGTTGTGAACCCAGGTTAGGTATCCTCTACAAGGCAGGACATGCAACCAACATCTTTACTTGTTATCATCTTGTGCCATGCCAATAAGCGCGGAATATTATGGTTCGCCATCTCACACGATTACTAGAGCCTCGGTTCGAGTCTGGTTTTTGTTCCGATTATGCCATGTTGCTATTCTACCCTTGTCTTCCTCGTGCATGTTTTACCCATTACGTATGACAGTTGTCACTAGATTCATAGGTTTACTTTCGTCTCATAACATGCCTTTAAAATCTTGACCGCCTACGTCTAATTTCCCAAATAATATTCTTTCTTTCTCTTTCTCTTCTTCTCCTCCTCCTCCTCACCTTTCTCTTCATTCTTCTCTTCTTCCTCGTCTTCTTTGCATTCTTTGTCCTCTCCTCCGTTTTCTTTGCTTTTTATGTATTTTTCCTTGTCCTTACCTTCATCGTCGTCTTCTTTGACTTTCTGCATGGCGCACTAATCTAGCTGGACTCCGTTTAGATTTTTGTTCTTGCAGTCTAGTCACAGTTACAGAATCACATCACCCCTCGAGTCATGTACTTGTCCTGCCTCCCTGAGGACGCTCATGATGCCTGCCTGGTTCAATGCTCTTCCCCCCCCCCCCCCACAGCCGCAAAGCCTATCTGCTCGTTCCTTTCCTCTTATACCCGCGTGCCCTGGCACAAAAAAGAAACAGATAACAGTCAGTCTTGCTCTCATCAGAGGCTCATGCCGTTGCCTTCTAACCAGCCCCATCTCGGTCTTATTCTGCAAACTCAGGGAGTCGCTGAGAATACAAACATTCATGAGTGAACATGTGTGTCTCCAAGCACGATACTGCCTTTGCTGCTGCCATGACTTTCATGATTAAACTACCCATAACTTCATCTAAACTTATAGCGTCTCAATTTCTGCAGCCAGTTTAAATGGCGCAGGTTAAGTAAGATCTAACCTGAGAGTGTTTAAACATTATCCCTGGTTAGATGCTTCCAGAAACTATTCGGAACGTTCATTTGAAACCCGTTCCAATGGCTTTATTATACAAGCATGAAAGAAACAACAGATGTGGTAGAATTAAACAAAGCATTCATTTTGAATGAAATATGCATCATGGGTTGGTCAGAAGAAGTCGCCGTAGGAATTCAGACAAGCATCCCATTGCCTATGTAGGCGGCGAATGCCGTTTGCAAAATAGGATTATGGTTGCTCGCTGAACCAAGTGTTTACGGCGTTCATGACGTCTGCATCTGTATGAAATCGTTGCACATTGAGAGCTTTTTTTAAGAGGTCCGAACAAATGAAAATCACATGGTGACAAATCAGGACTATAGGCTGGATGTTGCAGAATTTCCCACTTCTTCCAAGCTAATGCTTCCTGCACAATCTTTGCGACATGCGGACGAGTATTACCGTGCTACAAAATCACACCGCGAGAAAGCATGCAGGTTCGTTTATTCTTGATGGCTTTTTGCAGCTTGTTTAGTGTTTGCAAGTAGTGGGTATAGTTGATGTTGACACCAGGTTCTTTAAAGTCAACCAACAATAGCCCTTTATGGTAAAAAAAAAAAAATGCGCTCAGCATAACCTTACCAGCGGAAACCTGTAACTTGAATTTTTTGGCTGTTGGTGATCCAGCATGCTTCCATTGCATGCTCTCTCTTTAGCTGCTCAGTTCAAAATAGTGACACCATGATTCATCGCCTGCTACTATGCAGATGAGAAATGCATCACTCTCCACTCTGTAACGCAGCAAGTGGTTCAAACACCATCCCATGCGTTCCTCTTTTTGGTGGTCGGTCAACATCCGTGGTACCCACTGTGAACACACCTTCCGATATTGCAGTTTCTTACGAACGACCTTTTGAATTGTCCCAACAGAAACATCAAATTCTTTCGCTAGCGACCGTGTGCTTTGACAACGGTTCATCTGTACTGTTGCATCAATTTTGGAGATGGTTTTTTTTTTCTGTTGCAACAATATGCGCTTGATCCGTTTGTCGATGATCTGTCGTGAACTGACGCCCTTTCCGAAACGTTTGTGCCCAGTCTGTCACTGTTGTCTTCGACACACATTTGTTACCGTACGCTGCTTGCATTCTTCGATGAATGTCCCCTGGTCGACATCCTTCAAATGAAAGAAACTGAATCACCGCTCTTTGAGCTTCTTTGGGCGGATTTTGGATCAACCCGACCATTTTCTCAACGGTCAGAAACAGAACCTATGCATCATGGGACAATAAGCACGTGCTCTTTTGTTCATTGGTCAGTACTTATCACATGACTAAGACATGATCATGTTCAATGTACGCAATTACGCGCGGTGCTGCACGAACGGATTTCAAAGGAACGTCCCTTATAGAATCCCACCATGGCGTTGTTGATATTTTAATGCGATATGATTAGTCGGTACCGCTGGGAACGGATGGGCGGAAGAGACGCAGTCCAGACTATATTTAGACAGCTGGGGATTTCACAACAAATTACCTGTTGGCTGACGTGATTGGCATGGGTCTGTCTACAAAGGGGCTCAGATTTTAGACCCAAGACTATGTGAATGGACTCAGTGACTCACACATTTTATAGTTGGGGTCACAAGGATTGTCCGATTGACGATGGACTTCACCCTGACACAAAATAGCTGTAGAGATAGTATGATCGAACCTGACAGTGCAGAAAACGAAGGAGAGTGTGAAAGAAAGGTGGACAAAGACGAAGAAGAGGAGGACGAAGACGAAGAAAATAAAGAAGACGAAGAAGCAGATGACAAAGATAAAAAAAATGTTTTAAAAAAAGATCACACCGATGAATGAGAAAAAGGTAATGTAGGTGAAGAGGAGGAAAATGAAGATGAGGAAGACGAAAAGGATGAAGATGATAAAGAAGAAGATGACGAAGATAAAGAAACAGTGGGGAAAAGACAAAGAAGAGGAATGTGGCGAAAGTGAAAAGGAAGCAGACGACGATGAAGAAAAGAAGTGTGAAGATGAAGAAGATGGCTAAGACGAACAGGAAGAGGTCGAAAACGAAGAAGTAGAAGATGACGAAGATAAAGAAACAGAGATAAAAAATGAAGACGAGAAGTACGAAGAAGAAGAAGTACAGAAGGAGGTCGATCAACATATTACCAGAAGTGACTTGCAGAAATACAATATAACACTAGCCATATTTTTGAACTACTCTAAACTTGTGAAGTCTTAATTACTACATCCAGTTCAAATGGCGCAGGTTAACTACGATCTAACAGAGAGTTTCTAAATCTAAACATTATCCCTGGTTAGACGCTTCTAGAAGCTAGAATCGCATCATGACGGTGTTGACATCTTAATGCGATCTGATTGGCCGGTACCGCTGGGAACGAACGGACGGAAGAGACGCAGTCCAGACTATATTTAGACAGCTGGGGCTTTCACAACAAATTACCTGTTGGCTGTTGTGATTGGCATGGGTCTGTCTACAAGGGTGGTTCCTTTTTTAGACCCAGGTCTCTGTGGATGGATTCGATGACTCACAGATTTTATAGTTGGGGTCACAAAGGGTGATGGATTGATGATGGACTTCACCCTGGCAATAAAACTGTAGAGATAGTGTGACCTATGACTTGAACGTCGCAAACAAATAAATCAATTTGATTATTGCTTGCTGGACTTTAGGCGGCCTGGTGTGCCGTGTCAGTGAGAAGACCTGATCGTTCGGGTCCACGTCGATTGACGGACGTCAGTCGCAGCGATCGGGCAAATCTTGAGCTACAGCCTACGATGGGTGACGTTGTAATATTCTGTTGTTATAATTTGGCCGTGTCCAGCGTGTGCCGCGTGGTCAGGCGGTTACACACCCGCTTCACACGTCAGTGATCCGGGGTTTGTTTCCGGGTCCGGTCAAGGATATGCACTACTGATGAGCTTAAACGAGAGCGAAACTCGAGTCTAGTGCTTCCACATTGACGTGGATATGCCTTAGGTTCATACCAGAATACGATCAGCGTTGCCAGTAGTGGGTTGTGCTCAATATTTAAATCTCAAATCCCGAAACAACAAATAAATCGATTTCCTTTCAGCTGTTTTTTTTATTTTTTTTATTTAAAGATTTGGGAAAAGAAAACAGTCTGATGGAGCCAAATCTGGAGAATCTGGAAAATATGGTGGGTGTGGAAGAATTTCAATATTCAAATCGTTGGCAGTTTGCAGCACAAGCCGTGCTTTATTGGAGGGCGCGTTGTCTTGAAGCAAAGGCAGAATTTGCGTACGCGCCATCCCTCGTTTTGTGGTCACATCCTTTCTTAGTTTGATAAGGAGATCTGCATAGTGCTGCCCATTAACCGTGTTGCCATGAAGCATGTAATCTTTCAATATGATACCTTTGACGTCCCAAAAACAGTCAGCATCACTTTTCTTGCAGATTTTTGTGCTCTTGGCTTGAAACGTGTTGGCGAGCCCGGGGGTTTCCTCTGCATGCTGGCAATTTTGGATTCTGGGTCATAATGGTGAATCCAAGTCTTATCTACCGTCACCATGGTCGTCGACACGTTTTTCGGCCGCCACATGTTGAGCAACTGGCCATAGCAATCAACCCGTGTTTGTTTCTGTTCACATGTCAGCAGGCGCGGGACCCAGCGGGCACACACTTTTCTCATGTTCAGTCTGTTGTGTAAAGTTCTAAAAACTGTACTCTTGCTCAGTTTTGCTGAACCCGATATCTCTGCAATTGTCATTTTCCTATTCTGGTCTATGATTTTCTTCTCTTTTGCAGCATTTGCATAATTGCACTCTGAGGACGGCCGTCCTGATCTTGGCGGATCAGCAACTTGGAAACGGCCACATTTAAACTGCAAACATAATTATTTACAGAAGCATACGAAGGACAGACTTCCTCAAACACTGGCTCCATCTCCGTGTTTATTTCTGTAGGTGTTTTTCCCTGAAACATCAAGAATTTTATCACAGTCCTGGCGTCTGATTTCTCCATTGTTCTGACAAACCGTTGGATGTGCAGATCTGGTCAATAGGTGTGTTGTGCCATGCACCATATCGGGAAAACCAGTTGAGAAGGGAAATTCGTAATTCATATATCCATTACAAGTTGAATGAGCTATAAAATGTGCCAAATTTCAATTTTCTCCGCCTACTCCTTCATCGTCAGGCCAAAGACTTATGAGAAGCCCCATCTCTCTCTCTCTCTCTCTCTCTCTCTCTCTCTCTCTCTCTCTCTCTCTCTCTCTCTCTCTCTCTCTCTCTCTCTCTCTCTCTCTCTCTCTCTCTGTGTATATATATATATACTCGATTGTGTTATTTAGCATATAGTTCTCCCATTTGATGTGACCAAAGTGTTCTCTGACTTGCTAAGACCGCAACACCAGGACCTATACTGGCCAAAACCTTGAGGCGTCACTATGTATCATGGATGATCCATACTGGCTCTTCAGTCTGGCCGGCGATCCAAGGATACGACGCCTGACCGCAGATGTGAAGTTTCAATGCCATCCAACCAACTAACCATCTAACAATATCGATCCACTCAACCAACCAACTAACAAGCCATCCATCCACCCAACCAATCAACTATCCACCCAACCATTCAACCAATCATCCATCCATCTAAGCAACCAACTAACAATCCATCCACCCACCCAACCAACCAATCAAAAATCCATTAATCCAATCAACCATCCACCCAACCATTCAACCAACCATCCATCCACCCAACCAACCAACCAACAATCCATCCACCCAACCACCAATCTATCAATCCAATAAAACAATCAATCAAATATCTACCCAACCATTCATCCATCCAACCAACCACCCAACTAACTAACAATTCATCCATCAACCCAACCAACGAAATATCCATTAATCCAATCAAGCAATCAATCAACCATCCACCCAACCATTCAACCATCCACCCAATCAATCATCTAACAATCCATCCATCCACACAACCAACCAACTAACAATCAATCCATCCACCAAACAACCAACTAACAATCAATCCATCCACCAAACAACCAACTAACAATCAATCCATCCACTTAACAACCAACAATCCATTAATCAAATCAAGCAATAAATCAACCATCCACACAACTATCCATCCTACCAATCAATCATCCATTAATCCAATCAAGTAATCAATCAACCATTCACCCAACCAACCAAACAACCAACCAACCAAACATCCACCCACCCAGTCAACCAAGCATTCATTCAACCAACCAACCAATCAACCATCCACCCAACCAACCATTAACCCAACCAATCAACCAACCACCCATCCATTAATCCAATCAAGTAATTAATCAACCATCCACCCAACCAACCAACCAACAAACAAACCAACCAATCAACCAATCAATCAATCAACCATTCACCCAACTATCCATCTTCCTAACAAGCCAACCAATCAACCAACTGGAAAACCAATTGACCAAATCATTCATCCAACAAATAAACCATCCATCCAATCAACCATCCATCCAATCAACCATCCAACCAATCAATCAATCAGTCAACTATTGACTTAACTATTCATCAACCCAACTAAACAAACAACCACACACCCAACCAACTAACCAACATTGACACAACTATTCATCCATTCAAACAACCGAAAAATCACCCACCCAACCAATCAACCTGAAAAAAACCAATCAATTAATCATTCACCCAACTAACCAACATCCATCCATCAAAGCAACCAACTATCCAACCATCTTTACAACCACCCAAAGCCAGTCAACTTTACAACCACCCAAAATCAGCAATTTATCCAACGAGCCAACCAACTACCCAGGCATCCAAAATCAACTAACCAACCATCCATCCAATCAACCAACTCTCGATCCAGCGAACCAATCAACTTTACAACCACCCAAAGCCAACCAACTAACCAACCATCCATCCATCCATGGAACCAACCAACCAATCATCCATTCATTGAACCAACCAACTATCCATTTATTGAAACAACCAGCTATCCAACTAACCAACCAACCAACCAGCCAACCAACCAACCATACATCCAACGAACCAACTATCGATCCAACGAACCAACTATCCATCCAACGAACCAACCCACCACCCAACTAACCATCCATCCAACCAACCAGCAATCAAACCAACAATCCATCCAACTAACAATCCATCCATCCATCTAGCCAACCAACCAACCATCCATCCATCGAACCAACCAACGAACCATCCATGGAACCAATTAACTATCCATCCAATCAACCACCCCTCCATCCAACGAACCAATTAACTTTACAACCACCCAAAGCCAACCGACTATCCAACCAACCAACCATCCATCCAACGAACCAATCATGCTTCTAACCAACCAACCAACCAACCAACCATCCATCCTACGATTAAACCAACCATCAACTAACCAACCATCTGTCAATCCAACCAACCAACTAATACTATCCTCCCAACCAACCAACCATCCATCCAACGAGCCAACCAACCATCCAACTAACCAACTATCCATCCAACCAACCAACCAACTATCCAACCACCTTAAACCAACCAATTAACCAACCTTGACTTCCTTATAATTATTTCCTTCTCCAGCGCCCGTTACTGACTTGTCTGTGTACATTTCCGGCAGGGATGAATGACTCGTCTTGGTTCATTCACAAGTGGAGACAGCCTCGTGCTGTGGCAACTATGCGGCCACATTCCTGTTGCTGCTAAAAATAGCATCCTGTCTACTGAAGCAAACGAGAGTACAACAACAGGGGTGAGCGGATGTAAAAATATCTCCTCCACCGTATACACAACTGTAATTTGTAAAGTAAAGTTAGTTGCACTTTCTTTTAAATGACGTCGTGATCAACCCCAACATTTATTGGCTGTTTGTGATTTGCAAGGCAAGTTTATGTTCAGTAGTTGGCATTGCTTTCATAGCGATCGACGCTCATGCTATTGTTAAAAATCAACACAAAGTGATCTACTTCAAATCGCCTGCAGTTGATATCGAACGCTGTATGGGTAATTAGGATTAATGTTCTATAGCCTTTCGCTTCGCATGACGGCTGTGGTACGATCCCGTGAGTTGGCTGAGTATCTCTGGACACTGGGTATTAGTTGACTGACAACGAAATAACTAAAATCCGTGGAGGAATTATTATCACCACACAAAGCTTTAAGCAAAGTCATATTCTGAATATAATCTCTTTCTATCTCAACACTATCTCCGGGCTAGCCCTGCCATGTCATTCAGTCTTTAAGTTGCATTGCCTCGCACTAGGATAAAACTTGTACCCTCCCAGATGCGCCCCTCCGCCCGAAACCGTTGGCACAATGTGGGGTGTTGGGTTTGGTGAACGCCGCAGAACATTCGGCGTTAACAGAAAGCAGGTATTACCGTATGCTGTTATACAGTAATGGGAGGTACGGGGTGTCAGGCATTGGTAGCACCTTTGGTAAGGATGACTCTCATGTCCTTTTCAGGACCCATCCCCCACTGGTCCAAGCCTGACACCCAGCTCGTGCCTGTGGCTCCTAGTAGCTGTCAGCATGCGACAGCGGCCACCCCCCGGGCAACAGCTGTGAGAGGCTGGCTAAACCAGGCGCGGGTAGCCGATTTGGTGTCAAACCAAGAGGTGAACTAGGGTATGCCTACCCAGCATGTGAAGATAGGATCCGGCAGACTGCGCGGAAGAAATCATTCCTGATTCAACGGGCAAGACGGCGTTTACCTGCAAAGCGTTGTGCAGCGTAATGAGCATAGCAAGGCACGTAGAGCGCCCTGGTCATCAACTGCACCTGTATTCGTCTTGACTTGTCCTGCCACTGGGTTCAGATGGACTCAGGCGAGAGAGTGAGGTCGACGAATTGCGCAACTCTTCCTCACTTTAATCCAATTCATCGCGCAAGTCATTCTTCATCCAACGTCATATATCCTCCAATATGCTTGTGTAACCTGGACTGTTTATCCGCGACACGCTAGGAAATTAAACCACTTCCACACAGTCTGCCTTAGGAAGTTACTGAAGATTAAATGACAAGACAAGATCCCAGAAACTGAAGTCATAGAAAGAGCGTCCATGCCCAGTATCCACACTCTACTAATGAAGAATCAGATTCGCTAGGCTGGTCACTTGACTCGCATGCCAGATCAAAGGCTCCCAAACGAATTTTTTCCGACGAGTTGCGTTGTGGTAAACGCTCCCAAGGCGGCCAGAGGAAACGCTTTAAAGACGCTCTTAAAATCTCACTGAATGCTTTTGGAATTCATCATGACACCTGGGAGACTGCAGCCAGAGACCGAAATATTCGTGGCGTACATCATTACGCAAGGGTGCAATACTTGTGAGGCAACCATGACTGCAAGAGCTGTGAAGAAAAGACAGAACAGAAAAACCACTGCAGAAAATCCTCCTCCAGAAGCGTCAAGCATTCTTTGTCCACATTGTCACAGAACATTTCGAGCCAAAATAGGCCTAATCAGCCATCTTAGAACTCACGGCTCCATACTTTCAACCCCACTGTATGAAATGAATGGTCATCATCATTCTTGATTTAAATGTTTCGGAGACTCTTGTGGGTCGTCGCTAAAAGCTACGGAGGTCGTGCTTTGTGCGACGCTTTCCGTTCTGCGGAAAGAGACCGAGCCATATGGGATAAAACCCGGTGCAATGAAGTCGACCCTGTCGACTTTTAAGCGACTTTTTATTCTTGATGGACAAACAACACACACATATAGTAATCCAGACATATCTGACAAGACCTGACAGTAATGGCGAACTCATTCATTCATTCAGTAGCATGTCCTTTGCAGAATCTTGCTCCCATAACAACCTCCCGGAAAACTTCTCGGTCATAAGCAAGATGTCCCGCGTCAGATACACCCATCTGGAGATCATCCGTCACATCCTGCACCCATCTTCTCTTTGGCCTTGCTCTTCTTCTCTTCCCGGACATATACCCCTCAATTATTGTTCTCTCCAAACTTTCATGACGTTTCGAGTGGACCAAAATATTTCCATTTTCTTTGTTTTATCGTCTTTAATAGCCAAGCCTCTTCAATATTCAGCTCTTGAAGTATGGATGCATTTGTTGTTTTCTTTACCCAAGATATTCTTAGAACCCATCTATAACATTTATATTCAAAGGGATTTATGCGCTGTTCAGCTTGTTTAGTAAGTGTCCAGGTCTCACAGGGATATGTTGCAATGGGAAAGATGCTTGCTCTTTAAAATCACATTTTTGTAGTTCTACCTGTCGCACGCCACAATTTATTCACTTGTTTTAGATTTTGAAGAGTCATTGATATTCGTAATGGCAAACTACTACACGTAAAACTGCCTATAAATCAACCTGGGGTTGAGGTTGACCACAAACTCATGCTAAGGACTGACTGAATAATACTTACGCAACAGTCAACCAGCGACGAAACAGGAAGTCCAAAGTTGGCATCACTTAACAGCAGTTAAGTGGGTTGATACTACCGCGGCTTGACGAAGTGCCGCCCACTTACTGCTTAGAGCAGTGGTTCTCAACCTTTTTTGGCCCATGCCCCCCCCCCCTTTACCATATGTTCAGTACGTCATCCCCCCCCCCCCCCTTTCGAATTTCCCCTATAAATTCCTCCCCACCCTTACACAGTATACATAAAAATGGAAGCTAAATTAATAACACATACTAGAACAAGTCTAGACATCTACATAAAACGTGACTTGCGGGTCTACTTACGTTATCAAACGAATTTCATTAGGACGAGAAGTACAGAACCGTAAAATTTAGAGGGAAAAACAATATCAAGTAACTGGTTCTTGTATTAATGCGATCTTGAAATAATCTTACTTCCTCCCCTGGAAACCCTAAGATCCCCCCCCCCCCCCCCATTCCCCACCGGTTGAGAACCACTGGCCTAGAGTCTAGACAAACCACCGAGACTAGATCCTGGATAAAACGGGTTCCCCAACTGTCGTGTCTGCGCCTTCGATTATCCTCCCAGTTTCCGGTCGACTCTGGTAGTAATGATTGCATTTCTTTCAGATCAGCTAAAGTGTTAGACTTTTGTGGCTACTGGGGATATCATTAGATATAATAAAGCTTTCCCGTGGTGAATATGAATAAAGCAGACACAGATAACTGACATTACTGCCTATAGTATCTTGCGCTGTAGAATGAGGGGGAGGGAGGAGTGTAATGACCCTGCGGAGACACAAACTTATTGCCTGGCTTGTTTCGCTTCATCTCGTCAGGTGTATGACTGACTGGCACCTTGCCGTCTTGACAGATGATAGTTTGTAACATGGAGTTATAACTCTCCATAACACAAAGCCTGGGCTGAATTTAGAGACCATGTGCTGCCCATGCAGCATGATCCCTCTCTCGGTCTGCCTAGTTTACTCCAGAAGAAAGGTAACAATAATACATCTGGAACAAGACAAGCTGCAGAAGCTGCCGGATCAGCTAAGCAATGCTCTAACTGTCCGCCTGTCGGAGCTTCGATCCTAGACCAGCTGCCAACTAAGGCTTAAGGCTTGGTCTGCCCCTCTATGACAGTTAGTCTTTAGGTTGCATTTCCTCATACTAGGATAAGGCTTGTACCCTCCCAATAGCGCTCTTCCGCCCGAAGCCTTTGGCACAATGTGGGGTGTCGGGTTTGGTAACCGCCGCCCAACATTCGGTGGTTGTAGAAGCAGGTAGTACCGTCTACTGTCATACGGCAGCTCAGTCATATCTGACTAAGACCTGTCACACGCCGGTGCTTAAAGCCATTTATTCATATATCCAAGCCATCAGTCGTTAGTCGTGGTTCCAACTTCACGGCAAAGGGTCCACCCATAATGTTCGATTCCTGAGCCAGTGAATATCACACAAATGCTTTCAAGTATGTTATGAGAAGAAATGGATTGGAGAATTTGGTGACAACTGGTAAGATCGAGGGAACAGACCAAGGGGAAGACCTAGAAGCAAGTACCTGGATGGCTTGGCCTTGTGGCATGGTCGAGACAGAAACACGGAGCTGATCCACGACTCTGGTGGTCGAGTGAGATGGCAGAACATGACCGCCCACGCTTACCGGCATGGCACATGATGGATGGATGGATGTGAAAAGTGGATCTGACAGCAGTCCCGACAAACCACAAAGCCTGGGCACGCATAAGGCCGATGCCAGAAAGCCAAAACAACAGTCTGCTACTAGAATACAGTTCATCGTCGATGGAAGCCGCAGTCACGAGAAAACCAGCAGTCGCACACACATTACTGCATAAAGCAAAACCAGCTAGTTCAGCAACCGGCCGTCGGCTAATTTTCTGAACATGCAGTTCACAATACAAGCCACCGGGGATAGATTTAAAACCACTCCACGTGAAATCCACAGTTCACAGTGTAGCCCCACGTACTTAACTGAGTAGCTGGGTGACGGAACCATGTACAGTATTACAAGTCAAACATAAGGAAAATGTTTAAGCAAACTGTAGCCAGAAGCAAATCACTCACAGAAGTCTTAACAGCTCAAAAGCGTATCAGCCTTATAGCCAAGCCAACTTTGTGTAAACGTTAGTTTAAAATTACCTTGGGAGACAATTTTAATTACTATTGGAATACGTGTGTTGTATATTTCAGTTTGAAGGATGTATCCTGTTGGTTTAGTTTAAGTTGTGTCATTTCTGCAATAATGCACCTGACTTTTACATAAAAAGTAAAGAAGCCTATTTTTAACGCCCTAAGTGTAAGTCAGCATGGCCGAATGGATAAGAACGCGTGTTCTTAAACATCTTGTGTGCTGATGCCGAGGTAAGGGGTTCAACCCCTTACACCGGACAGTTGGACTAAAATGTTGACCTATCGTCAACAATGTCATATACAGATAAACTGGGAATGTTCTTAAATAAGTGAATCGGTACAATTATCTCGGGACAGTCATAACATCTGATGGGAGATGCCTTGAAGAGATTAGATCAAGAATTGCCATTGGCGAAGGTAGCCATTTTGCAAGATGGACAAACATACTGACCATTAACAAGATGTCAATTGCTACGAGAAAAAGAATGTGGAGGTGCTACATAGAGCCTGTACTTTTGTATGGATATGAAGCGTGGACAATGAGCAGTCATGCTTAAAAGCATCTGATGGCTGTGGAAATGTGGTTTCTGAGGAGAATGCAAAGAATACCATGGGCAGACAGAAAAACCAACGACCAAGTCCTACAAGAAATAAATGAAAATCGTAAACTGGTTAGAGAAATTTGACGCTGACCGTAAACAATTTTTGGAAATGTTATGAGAAGAAATATATTAGAGAACTTGGTGACAACTAGCAGGATCAAGGGAAAAAGCACAAGGGTAAGACAGAGAAGTAAATACCTGGATGGCTTGACCACGTGACACGGTCGAGACAAGAATACTGAGCTGATCCACGACTCCAGTGATCGAGTGACATAGCAAATCATGACCGCCCAGGCTTACCTGCATGGCTCATGATGGATGGATGTATCGTCCTAGACTTGGGGACGTAAATAACAATTACCTCTGAAATCGCAGTGGGTTCGCCTGATGTCGAGGAACATCGTTAATAGGGAAAGCTAATCCACACGCAAAATTCAGTCCGTCACTATTAGAAGTAGTGTGTACTGACTACGCTTGAGTTCAAAGCAAGCGAGCGAGTGGGGAAAAAAAAACGAGCCAAGTGGCATTATCCATACGGAGCTAAACTTATCTACAAATTGATGGGAAAGACATTTTTTATTTTTTTATTTTGCATATCCTTTATAGGACATCGCTGTCAACACCAGCATCTTTCAGCTGTATGTTGATTTCTTGGCAAGATTACGCTCAGTAGTTTGCCATTGCTTTCTGAGCGGCCGGCTCACATACCCAGTAGGATACCGACGTGATTCGAACCACTGATGATTCAAACCGTCATCACGTTACCGACGAGAGTATACGAGATTACGGAGAAAAGTCATAACCTCTAAGCCACGAAGCCGGCGGGAAAGACATTAGACTTATTAAAAACATATATTGGAAACAACAAGCTGCCATCAGGATTGATAATGAAGTGGGACAATATCAAACTATTAAGAGAGGTGTGAGACAGGGATGTGTAATGTCTCCAGATCTTTTTTCCCTATACAGTGAAAATATTTTCAGAAATGTAGAAGATATAAATGGAATCAGCATTGGAGGAAGAAACATCAATAACATTAGATATGCAGATGATACAGAATTGATTGATGACAATGCACAGGATCTGCAACAATTAGTAGATGCGGTTGTTGTCCACAGTGAGTAGCTGGGGTTGGAATTAAATTGTAAGAAGACACAGGTTATGGTCGTCACTAGGAAGAACGAAGTACCACAATGCAATATACAAGTAAATGGGAATATTCTTCAACAAGTGAATCGATACAATTATCTCGGAACAGTCATAACATCTGATGGGAGATGCCTTGAAGAGATTAGAACAAGATTCGCCATGGCGAAAGTAGCCTTTAGCAAGATGAAAAACATTCTGACCAATAAAAAGATGTCAATTGAAACGAGAAAAAGAGTGCTGAGGGGTTACATAGAGCCTGTTCTTTTTTATGGATGTGAAACTTGGACACTGTGCAGTCAAGCTGAAAAACATTTGATGGCTACAGAAATGTGGTTTCTGAGGAAAATGCAAAGAGTACCATGGACAGATAGAAAAACCAATGACCAAGTACTACAGGAGACAAATGAAAATCTAAGACTGATTTGAGAAATTAGACGAAGACAGTCAAAATTTTTGGACATATTATGAAAAGAAATGGATTGGAGAACTTAGTGATAACTGGCAAGATCGAGGAGAAAGGCCAAGAGGAAGACCGAGAGGAAAATACCTGGATGGCTTGGTCACCGTAGCATGGACGAGACAGGAACACTGAGCTGATCCACGACTCTGGTGATCGAGTGAAATGGCGAGTCATGACCGCCCACACTTTCGGGCATGGCACATGATTGATTGATTGATTGCTAAACTTATCATTCATTACTCGTGGCTGATGTGGTCAGCAATACACCGGTCTCATTTACTTTATTTACTTTTCCCGGTACCCGATTTATTATGTGCACAGATCAATTTTAAACATCGGAATCCACCCTAAATACAGCTAGAACCCATAACTACCGGTACGGCGGCCGAATGTCTAGCCACAGCGCCACCGCGGCTTCAGGTGTTCTATATTAAGTCAGTTGCATATCCTTTATAAAACGTCGTAGTCAACCCCGGCTTTTAAATTTGTTGGCTGACTGTGGTTTCATGGCAAGTTTACGTTCAGTAATCTGCCACTGATTTCTAAATGACCGGCACAAATACCACTACATGAAAACCAACGCAAGGCGATCTGCTGCCACACCGCCCGCAGCTGTGATTCGAATGCTGAATGCAAGATTGCGAAATTGCTAAGATAATCCCTTCATCACAGAGCGGGCGGTGTTCTATATTCGGAATGTTAAATCGTATTGTTAAATAGAATTCTATTGTTGAAATGATGTGGCAACAAAACCTGGCCATGTTGACCAAGAACCAAAGGGCGTGGCCAGAACGGGCTGCGGGTGAACGTTGAAATCGCCAGAGGACATTAGTTATCAATAAACGCAAGCTTAAGATGGCTTCTTATGAAGCGATTTAAAAAAAAAAAATAAATAAATAAAATACTTCATGCACGGTTGCTTGAGAATTACATGCACGTATTTAGTGATCGGTGGATTATTTTGTGTGTGTGTGTGTGTGTGCGTGCGCGCGCGCGCACGAGCGTAAGCATGTATGTCCATCTGCTATAAAGTATGTAGGTACGCAAGTGAATACGGTATTACGTATGTATAGATGTCTTTTAAGAAAGAAAGAAAGAAAGAAAGAAAGAAAGAAAGAAAGAAAGAAAGAAAGAAAGAAAGAAAGAAAGAAATGCGTGGGAGGGTGTTGTTTGAAGATAGAAACGAGAAAGAAGAGAGAGGGGGAGAGATTTGGGAATGCGGAAGAGTGAAGAGAGACAGAGGGAAGAAAGACATGGCGAAAAGAGGGAGAAGAGAGAGAAGGGAGAGATATGTGAGGGAGTAGAGAGACGAGAGAGAGAGAGAGAGAGAGTGAGAGAGCGGAGAGACATGGAAGGAAGGTACAGTGAAGAGAGAGAGAGAAAGGGGAGAAGATGAATGAGAGACATGGGACACAGACAGACAGACAGACAGACAGACAGACAGACAGACAGACAGACAGACAGACAGACAGGCAGGCAGGCAGGCAGACAGACAGAGACACAGAGAGAGGCAGATAGGGCAAGAGAGAGAGAGAGAGAGAGCGATCGAGGGTGACAGAGAAAGAAGATAAAGGAGAGGCATGGGACAGAGGTAGAGAGAAGATAGACAGGCAGACAGACAGATAAGGAGAGAGAGAGAAAGGGGGAGTGAGAGATAGAGAGAGACAGAGAGATAAAGAGAGAGAGAGAGAGAGAGAGAGAGAGAGAGAGAGAGAGAGGAGAGAGAGAGAGAGAGAAGAGAGAGAGAGAGAGAGAGAGAGAGAGATCTACTATAAACTGGACAACTTTCAGGGAACATAATAAGGGAAACAACTGTAGAAAAGAAGTACTGAATATCATAACACAGAGCGTTTCACAAAGAATATATGTAGGAGTATCTTGCAAGTGTACAGTTTCGTAAACTTTTGCAAGTGTACAGTTTTGTTAACTGCAAACTTAACAATTTTAAGTGCTAAGAATGTGCTTGCTAAGAGCTAACATACTGCGGAGATTGCACAATATTAACAGCCTATATAGCAACAGACCAGCACACAAGTTTAAGGTAAAATTGCTGAGAACATGCATTTTTTCACGCGGCGACTTATGGTTGTGAGTTACGGACAAGATCGGAATCACTGAAGAAGAAAGAGAGAATCAGAGATTAGCAACGCATTAAACATGAGAATCGTCAAGTGTTATGTATATTCAACACTACTATATGGCCCGGAAGCCTTGACATTGAACAAGCAATAAGAAAGTCGAATTATCCGAATCTATTCGGAATAGAGGCCCCGGAGATATGAATATACAAAAGAATGCATCGTATTTCGTGTAAACAAAAACAATCAAATACATAGGTTTATCTGCGTTCATCCGGAGTGTTTGTTTTTAAAATTTCCAGACGTAATTGCTTTGTGCCAGATTATGCGCCTGTAGGCCGACACATCCGACTTCAGCGGGCGTTTGATGACCGAGTTAGCCTTCCCGGGTGATTGAATTCTAACTTCTATTATTGCATGGGCCAGTCTCTCTGGCCGAGGGGTTACAACACTTTCTCTGTAATCCCGTTTATCACGCAAGCGGGCGAGAGCTGGCAGCGGTTCGACCCCCGCTGGTGACTTGCGGGATAACAGAGCCGGCCGCTCAGAAAGCAATGGCAAACTACTGAGCGTAATCTTGCCAAGAGATCAACAGGCAGCTGAAAGATGCTGCTGTTGACAGCTAAGTCCTGTAAAGGATACGCAAAAAAAAAAAAAAATTATTGCATGGTGATTTAATTTTAACTTCTATTATTGCACACTAATTTATTTTTAACTCCTATCTTTGCACAATGATTTCATGTTAATTCCTACTGTTGCACTATTGTGTAATTTTAACTTCTTGTGTTAAATAATTATTTGATTCTGCTAATTGAATACAGGTTGGTAGGTGGATCGGTACGTAGAACGAGCGAACGAACTTTATTTTCAAAGGGTCACACATTCGGCAGTTGGGTAGATAGATCGGTATGTGGGTAAATAGGCAGGTTGCTCCGTATATCGGTAGGTACAAGATGACACCCCCGCCCAAAAAAAAAAAAATAAAATAAAAAGTTTATTAAATCCTACAAAAGTCAAGCAAATTTCTTGAAATTTGGTGAACGTAAACTTCAGTCTGTGTACAATCATTTCCAAAAGTTTCAGTTACCTTGTATCTGTTATCTTCTTTCCAAAATATGCTCAAAATGGCCTCCGCAGCGTTGGATGCACACTTGCATACGTTGCGCTAAATTGTCAATTACTCAACCACATTCCTCTGTGAGGATTTCCTTGATCTCTGCTGTGATAACTGCCTTCAGTTCACCAATCGTTTGAGGGTTATTCTGGTACACATTATCCTTGAGATACCCTCATAGATAAAAATCTAGGGGTTTCCAGTCAGGTAAATGCGGTGCCCACTCCAAGTCACACTGCATGCTGATCAGTCTCCCCTGAAATCGCTCTCTCAGCCAGGATAGAAGAGTCATTTGATGTGTATGAGGTGGCCACGCCTTGCTGGGATCACTGTTGATTTCAATCCAATCCTCTTCGTCGTCCCAATGATGCCCAAAACTTTCTCAATATCGCCACATAGCGCTCTATATTCACCGTTTGAGCTCTCTCATTTTCGTCTTCGAACCAATATGGACTGATAATGCCGTGTTTAGAGAATACAACGCATGCTGTGCATATTTGAGTGTAACGGCCTCTGTAACACATCCTCCGGTGCGGCGGTACCCCAATAGACATTATTATTGCTGTTTACATGTCCTGACAAGTGTCCATCCAACGCTGCGGATGCCATTTTGAGCATATTTTGGAAAGAGGATAACTTTTATGCAAAGCGACTGAGGTAACTGAAACTATTAGAAATCATTGTACACAGACTGAAGTTTACACTTCACCACATTTCAAGAAATTTGCTTGATCTTTGTAGGATTTAATAACTTGTTATGGTTTTTTTTTTTTTAAAATTTTTTTGGGTATTTTTTTTTTTTTGGGGGGGGGGGGGGGGGGGGGTCACCCTGTAGATCGGTATATCGATATCGGTAGGTAGGTCGGTAGGTGCATAGATAGGTAGGCAGATAGGTAGGTCGATAGGTCATCATCATCAAGTGCCGTGCCGGCTGGCACGTAAGCGTTCATGGCTCTCCACAGATCTCGGTCTTTGGTTTTCTGGATCAACTCTGCTGCTGATATTCCTCCGTGCCACCATCTCAATCCATCCAGCATCATTTCTCTTGGTCTGCCTCTGCCTCTCTTCCCTCGATCTTTCCAGTTATCACGATGTTCTCCAATGCCTCTCTTCTCATTACATGACCAAAGAAAGTTGTTTGGCTCTTTCTTATTGTTGTATATAATGTTCTAGTTTCATTAGCCTGTTTCAGGCAGTCGTCGTTAGTTACTCTGGCAGTCCAAGGAATTCTCAACATTCGTCTAAGGAACCATATCTCTGTTGCTTCTAATTTCTTCTTAATTTGTTCATTTACATTCCAAGATTCACTGCCATACAGCAAAACTGGTTCTACATAGCATTTCAGCACTCTCATTCTTACACTCAGTGATAGTGACCTATTGCACAAGATACTCTTCATTTTCTGAAATGCGGCCTTTGCCTGCCCTATTCTGCTCTTAATCTCTGTTGTACATCTTCTGATGTTATAAATGTCCCTAGGTCGGTAGGTAGGTAAAACAATTTACTGCTGCTTAGGGGTAGGGAACACAGTTTCTTTTACAGGACGTCGTATTCAACTATAACCTTTATTTGCTATTAATGGTTTATTTACAGGGCAATTTTTACATCACGTAGTGTGCTATTGTTTTCTGATCGAGTAGTTTGCTATTGTTTTCTGAACGAGTAGTTTGTTATATTTTTCTGAACGAGTAGTTTGCTATTGTTTTCTGAACGAGTGTATTACGACGCATGACCAACATCGAAGTACACTTGTTCCTGCAGCGCGGTGCTGTCGTCATTTGTAGGTGGCAGGTTCGAATCCCGATCGGTAACTATAGCTTTCAATTGTTATGTTGTCTAGTGTGTCCTCTAGTCTATAATTCTTTCACTTACGTCTAGGAGCTCCAAACACTACGTGTGTATTTATTTATTAACTGTCCTAGTGGCCTCAAAGGGTTCACCAATTGATATTTATGGTATACAGGGAGGCCCCGGTTAAGGTCGGGGTTACGTTCTTGGAAAACGCGACGTTACGTGAAACATTATTTCCCATATAATTATTTTGATGGTTGTTGATATTTATTGGCTAAATAGAGGTGGGCCTGGAGGGCGAGTGGTAGAGTTATTTGGACATAGAGGCATTAAAACCACGACTTGCTCCAAAACTATCATCAGCACTATTAGTACTGCTCTCACCCGCTTTCTTAGCTATATCTTCATAGAGAGACTTTGCTTTCTATTGGATAACCATCTTGCTCACAAGCATATTCCGTTGGTTCTGGTCTTCAATTCTGACTGACGACCAATAGTGCTTCCATGGTCTCCATAAGAGTACTTCTGGTACGCGTAATCTTGGAAACACTCAAAAAGGTTACGTTTTTAGCACCCTCTTTGATTTTGTCAGCACCTGCACGAATTGTTCTTACCGTGGTTGGAGGTAAACCATTGACTTCAACAATATCAACAGCCCGATCGCCAGCCTCTAACATCTAACTTCACCTCAAGAGTAACACTTTTCCTGGTTCTCTAACAACCAGACACACTATCAGCACTTACTGTGCGCTTTGAACGCATAATTATGGGTGATTACATGACACAATCCTGGAGAAACGCACTGCACAAAATGTAAACTGGCGTCATTAATGCAGCTAGCAACACGGGTGACGATGCGATGACCGAACGTAGCGATGTAAAGTGAAGTTACGTCCCATTATGACAACGACGTTACAGCGAAACGACGTAAACTGAAGCGACATATAGCGGGGTCTCCCTGTAATGTAGGTAGGTAGGTAGGTAGGTAGGTAGGTATGTGGATAGGTAGGTATGTGGATAGGCAGGTAGGTAGACAGGCAGGCAGGCAGGCAGGTATCTAGGTAAGCAGGCAGGTAGGCAGGAATATATTAGGTAGGTAAGTAGGTAGGCAGATGCGAAGGTAGGTCGTTCGGTAGGTAGGTGGGAAAGTAGGTAGGTCGGTAGGTAGGTGGGAAGGTAGGTCCGTAGATATTTAGGTGGGAGGGTAGTTAGGTAAGTAGGTATGTAGGTAGGTGGCAAGGCAGGTAGGTAGGCAGACAGTGTGACAATCACTCAGATTGGCAAATAAAAAAGAAGGTAGGTAATTAGGTAGGTAGGTAGGTAGATAGGTAGGTAGGTAGGCAGGCAGTAGGTAGGTAGTTAGACTGGCAGGCTGATAGGTAAGTAGGCAGGTAGGTATGTAGCTAGGTAGGTCGCTAACTAGGTAGACTGTAGGTATGTTGGTAACTAATTAGGTATACAGACAGGCTGATAGGTAAGTAGGCAGGTAGGTGGGTAGGCAGGCAGACAGAATGACAAGTATTCAGACTAGCAAATATAAAAGAATGTAGGTAATAATAAATGTAGACAGACAGACAGACAGACAGACAGACAGACAGACAGACAGAGTTCAAAATAAACAAAAGCAGGGGGAGCGGCAAACCCAGTCTGTAAAACCAATAATCACTGCAGCGGGAGGAAAGGTGGGAAGACGACAGAAGATCCCAGAAAGCCAGCACGTCTATGCCTTGGGGCCGCAGGTCAGACGCGAGCGGTCAGCGATCGAACCTTGCATAAAGGAAGTAAGAGATCTAGTTAATGTCCAAGCAAGCGGATGCTGGCGTTTCGTGGGCGATTTTCGTATTAGGGGAATAGAAGCGTATCATTTGCCGAGCTAACGGGACACACACGAAAAGCTGTTGGTTGGTGGAAGATGGTGTAATTTACGAGAACACAGAAAAAGGAGGAGTGTCTGGCGGAGGAGGAGGTGGGGAGGATGGAGAGGAAAGAAACTGCTTCCATAGATAGCGGGAAGGGAATATCCGGTGTCAAGATCCGGTTGTGGTGACACAGAGTAGCCTTGACATTGTGTGTTTACCGCGAAATACCAGACCTGTGTTTGTGTGTTTGTTCCATAACTAGCTTTGTTTAGACAGACAGATGGGGGAGATAGACGGAAGCACACACAGACGGACTGGCGGACAGTCGGAAATGCAGACAGATTGACAGACAGACAAACAAGCAGATAGAGGGATAAACGGAATCACACGCAGATGGACATGACAGACTGACAGAAGGGCAGACAGACGGGCAGACAGGCAGACATATAAAGAGACAGACAGGCAGATGGACAAAACGGATAGACAGACGGATAATTTAGACCGAAAGACAGACACGCACACAAACGGTCAGACGGTCAGACAGATGGACGGAAACTACAGAAAGACAGACAAACGGTAGGACGTTCGGACAGATGGACGGAAAATACAGAAAGACAAACAGCCAGATACACAGAGGGACAGACCGATGACCAATAGAGACAGACAGACCGACACACAGACAGACAGACAGACAGACAGACAGGCAGATAAATAGAGGATAATTAGATACACATGGACAGACAGAGAGACAGCCGGAAAGCTAGACTGGCAGACAGATAGTTAGACAGACAGACAGACAGACAGACAGACAGACAGACAGACAGACAGACAGACAGACAGACAGACAGACAGACAGACAGACAGACAGACAGACAGACAGACAGACAGACAGACAGACAGACAGACAGACAGACAGACAGACAGACAGACAGACAGACAGACAGACAGACAGACAGACAGACAGACAGACAGCGCTGAAGCGGCAAATAAATTTCCCCCTTTCCCCCAAGACGCTTAACGAAAAAAGTAGAAGTTGTTGTTGATGATGATACGAGGGTAAGTTAATAAGTAAGTCACAAATGGCTGTAGAAAAGTAACTAACTATGATACAACTTGAAACCAGTATATTTTTATACATACATTGTCCCTTTATTTCTCAACATAATGTCCACCAACATTGATGCACTTATCCCATCGTTTTATCAGTCCTCCAAAACCGGCTGCATAAATCTGCGTGCCCTGTTTTCATTTAAATGCCATCCCACAGAACTATGTGACTTACTTATTGACTTGCCCTCGTAACTTTTTTCTACCCAACTATAGTTTAATTTAGTCGATGGATCAACATCACGGCACACGGGCGTAACCCATAAGTGCTCTGTTCTCCTCCTAACTCAAACCTGAGTCTGGAGAAACTCAGCTCAGTGCACGAACTCCGTAGCACCGGCGAGGATCCTGAAATACTTTGAGCTAGATTTTTAACTCAAAATTTTGCCCGGGCAGCGCCTTTAGGCTACTCTTTTTCGATTTCCAACTGCCAAGGGATGTTTTACGTGCGCAACAATACACACGGGCGTCCGATCTCACTACCCAGAGACCAGGGGAAATTTTATTACTAGAAGTCCACGTGAAAAAAATCCCGGTCCTCACCGGGGCTCCAGCACTCTAGGCGGATACCATACCTCGAGACCACGCAGTCCCCCTCTACCCAACTATGCACCGCTTTACGGGAAATCGCTAGAGGCTAAGTCCACTGAAAACTCACCTTGGCAGGAGACATTTCGCGAATGACCCCGAAGTTGAAAGTGAAGTGAAAACGTGGTTTAGAAAACGGCACGCAGTTCTATGCAGCCGGTTTTGGAGGAATGATAAAACGATGGGATAAGTGCATCAATGTTGGTGGAAATTATGTTGAGAAATAAAGGGACAATGTACGTATACAAATAAACTGGTTTCAAGTTGATATCATAGTTTGTTATTTTTCTACAGCCATTTGTGACTTACTTATTAACTTACCCTCGTAATTACTGCTCGGCGAAACAATTGCTCTTTCACATAAGCATTTATGTTCCAATTGTAAACAACTGTCAATGACGACGAATTGAGTCACTAATAGTTACTTTAGCTTTGAAGTTCTCTGTAGCGATCTGTGACTATTGTTTCCCATTACGTTAGATTTGTTGCTTTGGGTTGTACACTCCATTAATGATATCAGTTGGTCACATTTCCTGTCCGTTTCTTTCCGCCTGACGTCATTCATGTTCTCCTTTTCTTGTTTTTCATATATATTTGCTACTATGCTGACATGATGACACCTCCCACGACACCCCCCCCCCACCCCAGACAGATGGATGGATGGATGGATGGATGGGTGGGTGGGTGGATAGATGGATGGGTGGATAGATGGATGGGTGTTTAGATGGATAGGTGAATTATGTATGGAAAGATTGATTGGTGGATGGATGGATGGATGGATGGATGGATGGATGGGTAGATGGGTGGGTAGATGGGTGGATGGATGGATGGATAGATGGATGGGTGGATGGATGGATATATTGATGGGTGAATGGATGGATGGATGGATGGATGGATGGATGGACGGAGGCATCGAGGCAGGGACGGACAGACGAACAGACAGACAGATATACAGTGATAGTTAGAGAGAAAGAAAGAGTGACAGATAGAAAGGGAGAGACATTTGCGCGCGTGTGCCCCCTTCCAAATTAGAACAAGGGTGTGGGAGGACCTTTTCTCCATCTCCTGCAAAAAGACTCCCCAATAAATCTAGCAATATTACTCTTGTATACATTCTCTCACAGAGAGCTCTCAACAACATCACCCGAGGCAGCCTCCATAACCCGTCGCTTCGTTCACTCTGTCTACCAAAATAACCACCTAGCTATTTGCCCGTCTACGAAAATAACACACCCGTTTATTTGTATGTCTGCCTATCTACCGACGTACCTTCCTCTCTTATACCTATCCATACCGATACCCATTCATCCACCCATACTTCAATTAATCCATCCATCCATTAATTTCTACCTACCTGCTTTTCAGTTCACTCGATCCGGCCTCCCACACACCCAACCATCTATCCACTCACCCACCCACCCACAAACCCGTCCATTCATCCACCCATCCGTCCGTCCGTCTATCTACCTACCTACATACCTACCTACATGTCTGTCTGTCGGTCAGTATGTTTATCTATATATCTATCTATCTGCCCGCCTGCTTGCCTACCACCCACCTACCTACCTACATAATTACCTAACTGTCTGTCCATCCGTCCAAATACCTGAATGTATTACTACGCGCGTGTCCATACGTGTATGTGTGCTCGTGTGTGTGTGTGTACAGATACACACGACCACTCACACACCCATCCCCGTACAAAGAATAACACATTCACAAAACAAACTAACCAACATAGCACGGCAGTACTAGCGACCTCCGGTAAAGATTCATTTTTCAGAAGAGGGCAACACGTGTTTGTCAAGTCGATAATTCACCTAGCAGGACGCAGCTATTGATTCTTGCCTCCCTACGGTCGTCATGACAAACACTCGGTCGCCTGGAATTTCTTCTCTCGACAGGGTGCTCAGACTTTGGCTACATTCATTGAGTGGTACGGGAAGTTCCTGATTCAACGTGGTTATCAGTCAGATTGAAATTTAGCATCATATCCTTTACCGTGCATCGCAGTCAACCCCAGCATTTTTTGGATGTTTGTGATTTCTTGGCAAGTTTGCGTTCAGTAGTCTGCCATTGCTTTCTGAATCACCGGCTCCCATACCAACTCGTTAAAATCCAGCGCAACGCGGTCTGCTGCCAAATCGGTTGCAGCTGTGTTTTGAACGCGGGTAAGTAAGCGTATGAATCGCGTTCGTAAATTCCTTAGCCACGGAGACCAGTTTCATTAATTTAGTGGTCATTAATTATAGAAATAATACCATAACAATCCTCTCGAAAGATCAACCGACAAAATACTTGAAGTTATTTGTTACCGATAATCTTCTGGGAGTGATAGGGCTTCTTTAACTGACCTTTCGATGGGATGACGTAATGAAACGAATACGCGATCGACTTTAAAACAGCAGTAAGCCAAACATTCTTTGCTGCTGAACCTATGTGATCAGATATAAAACCACCCCTATGTCTATTCCATCTCCAACGGAGAAGCCCCCGACCAAACCCCCAGCTGACGTCACAGGCGTGAACTCTGAGAAATCACAAGCCAGCTGAAACTGACACAGAAGACGAGAGAAACTAAACCCGCACACTGAACCACCACAACTATAACCAACGCCACTGAGGGTGATTGAACGAGGTGGAAAGTTCTTTTTTTTTTTTTTTTTCTACATATCGGAATCGTTTTTTTTTTTTCGGAATCGGAAATCGGAATACTTCATCTGTAAAAGAATCATTGTCTCCGTACACCAAATGAAACTACATTTAGCGATTACAGTGTGAGTGCCAAACAACTTACATATGAAAAGACAATCAGCAAATCGAGTAGCTGAATATCCCTAGTGTGGCCAGAAAGAGACCATAATAGTTTGCTTAAGAGTATGAGAGTAAGTCTACTCACCCTGAATGTGCTGTATCTGGTCCCCAAGACGAACTGAGAAGGTCTCGCCAGGGTTGACATGTACATGGACCACATGTTGACCTCCTCCCGTGGGAGATGAGCCACTTCCTTCCGCAGGACTATCTCCTCGGGATTTGTTGCCCGTACCTCCAGAGTGACTAATATTGGAGCTCGGGTAGCCGTCCGAAGGGGATGCTGTGCAGCGAGCGGTCGAGGCAGGAATGTAGTTATGTCCGAGGTTGTTTGCGTTTGTGGTTAAGTAATACTCGGCGCCGCCGCCCCCGCTGACATGATGATGATAGTGGCCGCCTTTGTCCGGGCTGTGGCATGCAGAGGTGACTCGCTGTGGAGCAGCTGGTGGACTAGATGGGGGAGAACTAGTTGCAATGCTGTCTGAAGTTTGTCCATTAGACTTATGCACCGGCTGTACATCTTCAGCTGCTTCACCACATTCGCCATCTTTGGCTGATGTCACCTCATTGTTATTACTGCTACTTCCATTGTTGTTGTTATTATTGTTTTTGTTGTGTTTGGCGATGTCTGGGCTCACGTGCCCATTTTCTTCGACGCCGGAAGACACCTGGCTGTTTGTGGAGATAGATGATATGTGGCTGTTGCTTTTTCCATTGCAACTCTTCTTAGAAGTTGTGGTTTTTTTGCTGGAGAGGTCTGCCTTGTCTTCCATCACACTAGCTTGAGACACAGTATGGATGGATGATGATAGTGATGATTGTTGTGCTTCCCTCTGGAGTATTCTTCTACAATTAAAATACAATTGAACATTACTTACAACAATTAGCCAAAAACAAACAGCATTAAGTCCTGATATATGGATAAAGTAAAAATTACAAACAGTAACTAAAACTTATTTTATTTTATTTTATTTTTTATTTTTAACATGTTTATTTTAACGTTTATATTACCACTAAGTTACCAACAATAACTAAAACACTGCGTATATTAGTAGTTAGTTGCCAACATTAAGTAAAACACCGTTTATATTACAACAAAGTTTCCAACAGTAAGTAAACTACCGTTTATATTACAATAACGTTCCCAACAGTAAGTAAAACACCGTTTATATTACAACGATGTTCACAACAGTAAGTAAAACACCGTTTATATTACAACAAAGTTTCCAACAGTAAGTAAAATACCATTTACATTACAACGATGTTCCCAACAGTAAATAAAACGCCGTTTATATTACAATAACGTTCCCAACAGTCAGTAAGTAAAATACCGTTTATATTACAACAATGTTCACAACAGTCAGTACAATTCGGTTTATATTACAAAAAGGTTCACAACAGTCAGTAAAATACCGTTTATATTACAACAAAGTTTCCAACAGTAAGTAAGTAGAATACCGTTTATATTACAACAAAATTACCAACAGTAAGTAAGTAAAATACCGTTTATATTACAACAAAGTTCCCAACAGTAAGTAAGTAAAATACCGTTTATATTACAACATTGTTCCCAACAGTAAGTAAAATACTGCTCATATTACAACAATGTTCCAAACAGTAAGTAAAATACTGCTCATATTACAACAATGTTCCCAACACGTTTATATTACAACAAAATTACCAACAGTAAGTAAGTAAAATACCGTTTATATTACAACAACGTTCCCAACAGTATGTAAAACAGTTTATATTACAACAATGTCCTGAACAGTAAGTAAGTAGTCAACAGCACCGTTTACATTACAACATTGCTACCAGCAGTAAGTAAATCACCGTTTACATTACAACACAGTTTACAACAGAAAGAATACAAGAGAGCACCTTTTATGTGTAAAGATAGAAACACATTTTGCACGACGCTGCAATTAACCCCAAACCCAGGATCATTTTCTTAGGCGATTTTACGTTCAGTAGTTTGCCATGGCTTTCTGAATGAAAAGAACGCTAATGTTAAAACTTACCCAACTATACTCGAGTAAGACAATGTTTAAGTGAAATAAGTAATGCAGCGTGTTAACAAACTCGCAGTAAAGCAAATGAAACACACATCAACACGGAAACAGAATGTAGGGTCAATATGTCCAGGCATTCGTGACAGGAAGGTAGTAAGAATAGGACCCATATACAAGCCTTGAGGAGTACTGAATATGTGGGGAGAGTAAAATAAGGGCAGTAATCACTAAAGGAATCTGTTACGAGCATTGAAGAAGCCAACAAAAAACATGTTAATTTTATGAACCGAATGGGCGTTCGATGGGTTGAGTTATTGGGTTGAGTTAAGAATCGACATCAGTGCACTCAGGACATTCCCATACGCGCTCCGTCCCATCGTTCAACAGCCAGCGAAGAGTCATACTACTAAACGTTCCCATCGCAATCTGACTGAAAGTTCTCCTTGTTTTCCCTCTCAGTTTTGAGATTCTTCCAGAACCCCTGCCGACCCCCGCAATCTCATCCTTTCCAAATACGGGTTCTCAATCTGTTCCACGGGCTACCTCTCCCTTGTCCATAGGTAATAGTACAGATTAGGGGAGGTGGCCGCTTCCATGGTCCCCAAAGACACTTCATTTTTTTCTGATGCCGCTTCTTGGGTGATGTGGTCTAACTGCTTCCCATGACATTTCATGGATGCATTGTAGACTGGACTGATCTTAGAGCCTAAGTCATTATAGCGCTCGCTCTTAAACTTCCGGTGCGTTAATGGCGAGGTAGCGGGTTCAACCCCTACACCAGTCAGTTGGACTAAAATATTGACTTCTCGTCCTTGACTTTGGGACGTCAATTACAAGTATCTCAGAAGTCGGAGTGGGTTTTGATACTTACTGTTTAGGCCTTACCCATTCGGCCGCGCTGACCTCCCCGAAGTATCTTAATGATCTTACCTTCACCCATTCAGTAATGTCTTCTTTAAGCGCGGCTTTTTAAATACTTCTTGTAGGTCAGCATGGCCGAATGGATAAAAACGCGTGTTCTTAAACATCCGGTGTGCTGATGCCGAGGTCAGGGGTTCAAATCTTACACTGGGCAGTTGGACTAAAATGTTGACCTATCGTCCTTGACTTGGGGGCGTTAATTACAAGTACCTCTGAAGTCGGAGTGGGTTCGCCTGATGACAAGGGACAATGTTAATAGGGAAAGCTAATCCACATGCAAAATTCAGTCCCGCACTACCAGAAATAGTGTGTATGGACTACGTTTGAGTTCAAAGCGAGCGAGCGCAAAAAAAAATAAAAATAAAAAAACTTCCTTATTTTTCCCAGCTGGCGCTGTGACGACGGGTGTTACAAACGCAATTTGTTTTTCCACAAACAGCTGCGAGAGATTTTGAAGGAGACTGTCCTGCGCTGGTTTTCATACAACGGTATGAGTGCCGGTCGTTCAGAAAGCAACGGCAAACTACTGGATGTAAACTTGCCA
Organism: Cepaea nemoralis; assembly: GCA_014155875.1. Lineage (NCBI taxonomy): Eukaryota > Metazoa > Mollusca > Gastropoda > Stylommatophora > Helicidae > Cepaea > Cepaea nemoralis. The sequence continues at coordinate 74,582 of JACEFZ010021978.1, read as the reverse complement.
AGAAATCACAAGAAGCCAACAAATTCTGGGCTTAAATGCAACGTCCTGTAAAAGAATATGCAACTGACTTTGTTTTTAAAATCCCATGTCTTTCATCTATGAATGTATGTCTTTCATCTATGAATGTTTGTCTTTCATCTATGAATGTTTAGCCCAATAGGTCAACGGTGGTACATTTCTTGACTGCCCCTTGAGGGCCCCCGGGAACATAGGGGCAAAGGCTCACTAATACCCACACACGATGTTTGTTACAAGGGCTAACAGTGCGCATGTGTTGTTGCTGAACTGTTGTGTTGTCTCAAACAACCAGCCAGAACAACACGATTAGCTATTATCTGATACAATCTGTCCCTGCCTAAACACGTTTTCCATTTTTTGGTTTGTTTTGTTAACAACGAAGTCGAACTGATTATATTTCTCTTTCATCCCCCCCCCCCTCTCTCCCTCTCATTTCCCCTATAACTATCTCTCCCTCCCTCTCTGCGTACCTCCATCCCCCCTCTTTCCCTACCCCCCCCCCCTTTTTTTTCCCTCTCTGCCCCCTTCAAGCCTCTCTTCACACTCTCTCTCCCTTCCCTATTTTCTCTCTCATTGCATCCCCCTTCCCTCTCCCTCTTATTTCTCGATCTCCCTCCCCCTATTTTTCTCTTTCCCTTTCTCCGACTTCTCCTCATTATCCTATCTCTGTCTCTCCTTACTTCACTCCATCTTTCTTCCTACCTCTCTCTAGCTCCTGCTTTCTCCGCCCTCCCCCCCCTTTTTTTGACCTTTTTTTTTAACTTCCTCCCTCTAATTTTTCCCTTCTTCATTCCCGGGGGAAAAACCAAGCATCTCCAACTCCCTTTCTTCCATCTCTGAGCCTGATTTGTATGCATCCTGCCCCTGATGATCCTCGCCATACATATCGCTCCCTCAAACTGACTTTTTGTTTAGTTATCTCTTTTTTGGGTAGTTATCAGTAACACTCCCGGAAACGGGATAAAGAGACCAAATTTTGAACCGGTTATTCACGGATCGATTTAAAAAAAGGGTTCAGGAATGTAGTCTGAGTTTTCCTGTAAAGGACATGAGGGGGGAAAGAGTGAAGTGAATGAATGACTGAGAAAGAAAAAATGACAAACATCAATGGATAATGTGGTTTTTGAGTTATCTGCATTAGAATTATGGAGGGCAGAAAAACCAATTACCAAGGCATACCGAGAGGCCAAATGAAAACAGCAAACTGATTGGAAAAAGTCGACCTTCAAATAGCAACAAATTGTGGAACAATTTCCTGAAAAAACACCAGGTCTTGAAGGCTAAGGGCTTGCGACAGCGGTATTTATGGCCGTGACATGTGGTTTTTGAAAAATGCAAAGATCCGGTCGTTCAGAAACCAATAGCAAACTTGAACAAATTGCCAGGAAATGAAAACGCAAAGTGATTGGGACTTAGTCCTCAATAGGACAAAAATTTAATTATGAAAAAAAACAACATAAATTAGAGAATTTGGTAACAACTGAAAAGAATGAGGAGGAAAGAACAAGGGGAAGGCAGAGAAGTCAATACCTAGATGGCTCGGCCACGTGGCATGGTCGAGACAAGAACATGGATCTAATCCACGACTCTTGTGATCGTGTGAGTTGGTAAACATGACCGCCAACGCTTATCGGTAGTGCACGTGATGATGATGAAATAACAAACAGGCACAAATATGCTGGGGTCGGCTGCGACGTCCCTTAAAGGACATACAATTAACTAACTCACATTTATTCAACACTACACCCGTGGTTTATTCTAAGCAGAACTTCTCCCCATAATATTCTTCTGAAATATCTCTCTATAAGTCCCGGCTTTGTTGCTGTCGCTTGTAAACTATCTTTAGTTAGTTAGTTTAGTTTAATCGACGGATCAACATAAAGGCACACGGGTGTAACCCATAAGTGCTCCGTTCTACTCCTAACTCAAGCCTGAGTCCGGAGAATCTCAGCTCAGTGCACGAACTCCGTAGCACCGGCGAGGATCCTGAAATACTTTGGGTAGATTTTTAACTAGAAATTTTGACCGGGCAGCGCCGTTAGGCTACTATTTTTCGATCTCTAACTGCCAATGGATTTTTTACGTGCGCAACAATACACACGGGCATCCGATCTCACTACCCAGAGACCAGGGGAAATTTTGTTACTAGAAGTCCACGGGAAAAAATCCCAGCCCTCACCGGGGCTTGAATCCGGGACCTCCGCACTCGAGGTGGACACCATATCTCGAGACCACTCAGCCACACCTCCCCCCCCCCCCCATTATAAACTATCTGTCACAGCTTGGCTGGGTCTGCAGTACTAGGGTTCGGTACTGGTGTCGATAAGAAATATGAGGTCAGGGTCCTCTGGGATGTGTATAGTGTGGATGAATAGACAGATCATCACAGCCTGGAGAGGATGGTGCTGCAGAGTGACCAGGGGAACTGACCGACACATAGGACCCTCCGGGGAAATCGGACACATAATCAAACTGCTACTGGTACCATTAATATTGGGACTCGTCGCTGGATGTTGAAGACGAGGAATGATGGGAATTTTTCGAGTGCTATGTCAATTCTTGACTCCACTCAACTCACATCTTGAACCCGTTTACATTGTAGTCCACCTCTTCTCCGCCTCCTCAGCTCACTTTCCTCCATATTTATCTTTTCTAGAATTTCGTGTCTTTTTTTTTTTTTTGCATGCCCTAAATATTCATTGTCCTCATTGTGTGTGTGTTTTTTTTTTAAAATAACAAATCATCTTCAATACGGGGTTATATTTGAATACTGATCTCCTTTCTGATCAACGAATGTTTAATACTTTACTTTAACATTTTATGTTGTTGTTGTTGTTGTTGTTGTTGTTGATGTTGTTGTTGTCTTCCATTCATGCCGTGAGGCGTCGTGAGGAGCGTTTATTAAAGTTCCATCCCCCATGATGAACGCCTTTCCTCCAAGATTCATTAGCATAATTTGTCTAGATCAAGCAAATTCCATACCGGTTTGCTAAACTGTTCAGTTAACGTTCATTTACGGAAAGAAAAAAAAAACAGAAAAGAAATTTGGCCCCCTTCAAAGCTGTTTAAACACATAAAATAGTCGCTTGTCAAATATCACTGAAGCCATCACGATTAATCTGCATAGGCCATTTTTGTGCAAACAGAAAGACATGATAGTCAGTTTAAAATTACCGTGTAGACAACTGAAATTACCCGAGTAACTAGAACGCCAGATTCTCCTTCGGGAGACCCTGGTTCGAATCCTCTGTAAGGTGTGGGATTTTTTTTTTTTCCTGTCGGGGGCAAAAAGAAAATCCTAACCTGCGCAGTTCGCGGCGACTGCACTGGCCAGGCGGCCTTAATTCCTCAGGCTCAAAGACCCCCCTGCCATATACCGCAAGGTACTATATTGGCAGTAAATGACAGTTTTGACATGCAAGATTCATGAGCATACTTTATATAGGATCAAGTAAATTCCCTACGGTTTGCTAGACATGTCGTAGATTACTTACCTACTTACCCCTTGTATATTTGCATTTTAACAGATTTGTTAAATATCCCATTCCTGCACCCGTATGTTGCCATTGAAAATACACACGCTTTTAGTGTTCTGACTTTTGTTGCTCTACTCTTTTCAATCCATAAAGGTGTTAATTGCTTTAGTTGTTGGACACCAATATTTCTTCTCCGCTTAATTTCTGTTATTGCATTTTCAGTTATCAGTTATCAGTTGGGGTATCTTCATTGCACTCCGGACATGTCCATAGGTGCTCAGATCCTCCCCCCCCCCCCCCAGCATATGCATCAGCGTCCGGTGGCTAATAGTGCGTTCTGTGTTGGTTGACGAGACGCCTTGTTTTCCCGATGTACCTCTCGCGTCTGGCTGTGCCGATTCTGACCCCCAAGTCTTTCATCCTGGACAGCGATGTGGATTCACTGACGTCAAAGTCCTCTGTTCTTGCCATATCTTTAAGGACGTTAATAACATCGGCACGGTCCATGGGCTGGCCATCTACAGGGGGTGCAGAGCCAGCCAGTTTATCAGCTCGTTCATTACCCTCGACTCCCGCATGTCCCGGTGTCAGAATCTCACTCGCCCGCGCCTGGAAGGCGACGAACAAGGACGAACCTGAACTCAACTAGCAGCAACTGCGCAGTGGCCAATGGTCAGCGTGGCGCACGAAGCACACGAGAACCCAAAACTGGGCCAACACGAAACCCTGGCTGGGAGCTCAGACTGCGGACGACTATGAGACTGGACAGACGTGGGAGAAAGTGGCTTGTATTATTCCATGCTTGATGTACGAAAGCTTGTATGCTCTGTGGAGACTGAAAGTATGCTATTGTATGCATTGATGATCTTGTAGATTTGTACATACGTAATTGTAAATGAGAATACCGCTAGTTTGTGAGCGCTGCATTATCTGAAGAATGTGATTAAATTGTTTTCAGTTATGTTACTTTGTGTTTCGTACAATCATTCGTAGTGTATGATTGTGTTTCACTCCCTGTCAGAAGACACGAGCCATTGTCAAGTTAGACGTAAGATCCTGACACCCGGGAGGAAGATGAAGGTGACTTTACGAACAACAGACTTCCGCAGCGACTCAGTCCACTGTCTACGTACAGATCCAGCTTCGATCTCCTGAATCATGTTCATTGAGTCACTTAGTACACACACGTTGGTATAATGCTGTGATTCCAGCCATATAAAAGCCTGTGTAACTGCCATCACCTCCATCGTCATGCTGCTCGTGGTCATAGAGTGGGCACCACTGGATTCTTGAACGGTTCGGCCCGCTGAACGGGCTGTAAATGCCCACGAACTTCTCTGCTGCTTTACAACAGATTGCATTTTCATCGCTAGCCAGCAGAGAAGTTAGTTATTAAAAAGTACTTACTTTCTACGAAGAGTGGCTGAGAACGCCAGGTTTTCCTTCGGGAGGCTGGATTTTTTTTTGTCGGGGACACAAAGAAAACCCTAACCTGCACAGTTCACGGCGACTGCACTAGCCAGGCGAGTTCCTCAAGCTCAAGATCCCCCTGCCCTACTACAGGCAGTAGTAGATGACAGTTTTTGTTTTTTTTAAACTCACTTTCTGTAATTCTCTCCGTTGATAAATATAATTACTAGCATTTTAACACCAAACCTACGCTACAAATGTCAAACTTTAACAATATCCAAATCACACTAAGGCAAAATCAACACCTGCGAGAAGAGAAGCTTGAGGAGAGCTGTCAACTTAACTATCAGATCAAGTAAGAAATGATGTTATCAGACAGACAGGGGGATCAACACCTTGTGTCACATATATTGAGTGGGAGAAGATCAAATAGTTCGGTCATCTTGTTCGAATGTAACACCACCAACTATCAGCACTGGCGCTACGTTAAAACGATCTTATATGAGAACAAGAGGCGCAAGGGAAGAACATGGATTGACGACATAAAAGACATTGTACAATCACATGGAATGACACTATCCAGTGCCGCCCATCGAGTTCTAAAGCGTCAATTATTATTCGCCACGAGCTTGACGGCAAAAGTGGAAGGTGATGATACAAATATCTCCTAGTTTCAACTGATGAGCGCAAAATCATAACAACAGAGATGAGATGCCTTAGAAGGGCTGAAGGAGTAACCGTGAGAGACAGAATTAGGAATGAAGAAATTAGAAGACCACAAAGCCTGAAACCATCATGCACTTGATTAAAGAACAACAGATTGGCATGGCTTAGAGTGAGTTGGCTGAGGCCTGAGCTCCAAGGATATTAAAGCGCGAAAGAAGATTACACATTACAACTATCTCGTGTATCACCACTTATAATGCCAATATATTGTGAAAACCCGTGTGATTAATCAACACTTAATGTTAGTTTAAAGCGGGCTCCTGCTTGGAGATGTTAGTTAGTTAGCTAGCTAGTTAGTTGGTTGGTTAGTTAACCACCAGGTTATCCTCAATGCACATACAACTTTTTCAGTCCCCTCTCAGGCTCTCGCGGTCGACGACACCAATTCTGCGTTAACCCTTAATGTTTAAAAGTCAATTTAAAGTCTTAGAGAAAATTCCTGCACCAAAACATTCTTTTTTTTTTTTTGGGGGGGGGGGGGGGGGGGGGGAAGGGTTGTTCGCTCGCTTTGAACTCAAGCGTATTATGCTACTTGTTTTAGTGATCACCTCATATCATAAGCCAGAGCTTCATCCACCAAAGAATAAATTAAAGACATGCCACCACATAATAAATCACAAGACAAACTGACCACAGAATATATCACAAGACAAACCACCACAGACTAAACATAGGCTACGTAATCACAGAATATAAAAGAAAAGACGAACCGAAATAAACAATAATAAATTATACACAAACGACCAGAAAAAGCGAATGACAAACCGACAGAGAAAAACAGAAAGGCAAATCATCACAGCAGAGTAAATGAAAGACAAACAAGCACATAATAAATAAAAGACAAACCACATGAGAAAAATGAAAAGACAAACCATGAGAGAATAAATGAAAGACAAACCACCATAGAATAAATAAAAGATAAACCACGAGAGAATAAATAAAAGACAAACAACCACCCCAGAATAAATTAAAGACAAGCCATCAGAGAATAAATGAAAAAGACAAACAAAAGAGAATAAATGAGAAGACAAACCATCAAAGAATAAATGAGAAGACAAATGAACCAGAGAATAAATGAGAAGACAAACCGCCAGAGAATAAATGAGAAGAAAAACCACCTGAGAATAAATGAGAAGACAAAACGCTAGAGAATAAATGAGAAGACAAACCGCCAGAGAATAAATGAGAAGAAAAACCACCAGAGAATAAATGAGAAGACAAACCACCAGAGAATAAATAAAAAGATAAACCACCAGAGAATAAATGAAAGATAAACAACAAGAGAATAAATGAAAGATAAACCACGAAAGAATAAATGAAAGACAAATCACTACAGATTAAATTAAAGATAAGCCATCAGAGAATAAATGAAAAGACAAACAACCAGAGAATAAATGACAGACAAACAGCCAGAGAATAAAAAGACAAACCACCAGAGAATAAATGCAAGAATACCACTAGAGAAAAAATGAAGTACAAACCATAAGAGAATGAATGACAGACATACCGCGAGAGAGTAAACAAAAGACAACTACCAGAGAATAAATTAAAGGCAAGCTACAACATAATAAATGAAAGATAAATCACCATAGAATTAATGAAATACAAACCAGCAAAGAAAAATTGAAAGACAAACCACCAGATAATAAATGAAAGACAAAGCATCAGAGAATAAATGAAAGACAAACCACCAGAGAATAAAGAAAGATAAGCGACCAGAGAATAAATTAAAAGAATAACCACCAGAGAATAAATGAAAAAAAGCCACCACCAGAGAATACATGAGAGACAAACCACGAGAGAATAAACGAAAGACAAATTACCACAGAATAAATTCAAGACAAGCCACGAGAGAATAAATAAAAGACAAACCACCAAAGAAAGGATGAAATACAAACTACGAGAATACACGAAAAATTAAACCATCAAATAATAAAAGAAAGACAAACTACAACAAAATGAGTAATAATGAAACCATTTGAAAGAATAAATGAAATACAAGCCACGAGATAATAAATGAAAGACAAACCACCTAAGAATAAACGAAAAACAAGCTACCAGGTCACAAATGAAAAGAAACATTACCATAGAATACGTGAAGACTATAACCAGCAATAACGCAATGACAATAACAACAGCCACTCTAACATGGTGTTGATTTTATGTTTGTAGACGCAATATTTGCTGTCTTACACAACATAGTTGGCGGGAGTTGATGATTGCCATAGTAGATGAAATCAGTGGTTCTCAAGCTGTTTGATTATGAACGCCGTTTCGTCACGTTTTCCTCAGCCAACCTCTTACGCAGTTATTACGGACGCAATTCGTAATTCCGCATACCGCGTTAGAAACACAGCTGCGAGTGTTTTGTTAGCAGACCACCTTGCGTTGGTTTTCATACAATGGTATGAGTGCTGGTTGTTCAGAAAGCAATGGCAATCTACTGAACGTAAACTTACTAAGAAATCACAAATAGCCAAATAAACGATTCAACCCCATCTGTTATGATGCTAAATTTCCATCTGACTGATAACCAGGCTGAATCAGGAACTTCCCGTAGCACTCAATGAATGTAGCCAAAGTCTGAGCACCCTGTCCAGAGAAGAAATTCCAGGCGACCGAGAGTTTGTCATGACGACCGTAGGGAGGCAAGAATCAATAGAACAGAACAATAGAAGAATAACAGCAGTAGAGTTGATCCAGAAGATCAGAGACCGAGATCTGTGGAGAGACATGAACACCTGCGCCAGCTGACATGACCCTTTATTATGATGATGACGAGGTTGCATTGTTTTCTGATCGACATATGTCTTACCACCGAAATCAACGCAATGCAGTCTGGTTGCAAATCATCCGCGGCAGATTTGAAACCCATGACTCGCTATATCGGGGAGTTATCAAAGTGCGTCGAACTATCCCCTAAGCCAACGACGCCAGTTGAATAATGAAGACCCCGGAAGGTTAACCCGGTCAACAAATGCCTGAAGAAGTCGGATGCGTCGGCCGCAAGGTACAGATATCGCAGCTCTGCTGTAAGCAAGCACAACTCAATTTACATCCAAAACAGCATCCCGGACGGACGAACAAACAAGAAGAAGAAGAAGAAGAAGAAGAAGAAGAAGAAGAAGAAGAAGAAGAAGAAGAAGAAGAAGAAGAAGAAGAAGAAGAAGAAGAAGAAGAAGAAGAAGTGAAGACAAAAACAATATATTGTACAAGTTTTTGCCTGACATATTTCGCTGTATCTTGGCAGGTGCATACTGCAGAACATAGGTTCAACAGATAATGAAGTAACGAAATGACTTCTTAGAAACTGAAATACGCAAACAACAAAACTCTACATTGTTATAAGTTTCACTGTCATTCGGTAGTTTTATAGAGACCATTATGTCGTTTTATTTACGTTATTGATCTTAGCGCTGTTCACTAGACATAACCAAAAGTACTTACTATGTGTACCGACGCGTGAGCTATACATGCGGGTAAACCATAATTATGTAAATTCAAGACAATATAGTTTGTATGTGTGTATGTCAATGTTTCATCTGAAAGGATTTATATGATCAACATGTATTGGGAGCATGGTTACTTGGGCTCTTTATCTGTCACCACGGCATGGTTATTTGGACTCTTCATCTGCCACCGCTATTCCTACGGACCACCTTGGAGAGAGTATCCTGTCGCGTGACACGCCAAACCAGGCAAGATTTCAAGGCTTTACCACTGACAAAAGATACTCATGGATACCATGGTTATGTCGCCCAGCTATTGACTTAAGTGCTTTGAGCGACACTGTGAGCTGTGGATTTCGTGTGGAGTACTTTTACATCTGTCCACGGTTGTTTGTATTGTAAACTGCATGTTCAGAAAATGGCGACGATCGGTCGCTAAACTAGCTAGTTTTACATTATCTGTAATGTGTGTGAAGCTGCTGCTTTTCTAATGACTGCCGACGATGAACTGTAATTTTCGTAGCAGACTGTTGTGTCGGCATTCTCGGCATTCTCGCAGCAGACTGTTGTGTCGGCATTCTCGCAGCGGCCTTATGCATGTACAGTGGTACCTCGGGTTACGAACTTAATTCGTTCCAGAACTTGGTTCATAACCCGAAACATTGAAATCAATGAAATAAAGACAATCCGTTTCAAGATGAAAGAATCATTATTCTTTTTTATTAACATCCGGTCGTTTACCTGACAAAACGCAAAGAATACGTGTACTTCACGTATTAAATAAAGGGAAAGAAAACAACCAAATGAATTAAGTGTACAATTTAAAAAAAAAGATTGAGTCTATCTTTATTACCAAGAAAACGATCATGGGAAATTTGTCACTTTCTTTGTTATTCTCAATCATTAGTTTCAGGACTATCTTGTCGCTGTTTCTTGGCAGCCGACTGGAATCTTTCTGAAGTGGGCCATCATGTTATCATTCATCAGGTTTACTGCCCTGTTAGCAACAAGTTTGTTTGGATGATGGTTCATAATGAAGTCTTCGACATCTGCCCACTTGTTGCAAATTCCTTTTAATCCTGGCAGTTGAAATGGTCACTAACTCCTCGCCATCGAACGACTTTAATGTCTTTAGTTCATTCTGAAGACCCTCAAGCTCACCTGTAGTACTGTTTGTACTGTACGCGATCGTTTGTCTCCAACGTTACACCCTGCTCTTGCTCTCTCTCTCTCTCTCTCTCTCTCTCTCTCTCTCTCTCTCTCTCTCTCTCTCTCTCGCCTTCGTCGTAACCCGAGCCACTGTTCGTTACCCGAGACTTACAATTTTCGAAGTTGTTCGTAACCTGAATTGTTCGTGACCTGAGGCGTTCGTAACCCGAGGAACCACTGCACTTGCCTGTGCGTGCTGTTGGTTTGTCGGTACTGCTGTCTGTTCTGCTTTTCACAAGGAGCAGTGAGGAGCATTTTGTGTGATATTCACTGGCACAGGAATGGAGCATTATGGTGGTGACTCTTTACCGTGAAGTTGGAACCGCGACTAACGATTAACTCATGGATACAATGATCCTGTGAAGGATCATATACCCCGCCTCGCCCCTAATCCCCGCGCTGAGAACCACAAGATTAACCAAACACCGAGACAGAAGACAAACCCAGCTTCCTAAATCAATACTCGGCCGCTGGAAACTTCCGGAGTTCGGCACCATGTCTGTGAGGCAAGCCTGACAGTTATATCTGTGATAACAACAGTTTGGGCTATCTGGGTCTGCGGCTGTAAAGCCGTACAATGATAGCTTTCGCAAAAATAATCATGATGTCTAGACCAGTCACGGAGATAAAACACCAAGTCACTGTTTTAATGCTAATGCCTGTGGGATCTGCTTGTCAAAGTGGTCCAGCTGTCTGCCTCGCGCACAGGAGGCCGTGGGTTGGTTGTTCAGACTCCTTTATTTGGTTGATAAGTGCAGTTTTTTCTCAGACCCCCTGGAGGTCGTCGCTGGGGCTACGGAATTCGTGCTCTGTGCGACGGTTTCGGCAGGCGTGGTGAACGATTCCACTGCAGTCGATGCTCTTGCTTTTATTGTAATGTTCTGTTCATGTCTCATAGCATAGCCGTGGTAAGTGCAAATAGGCAGCCATTGGTGAACGTGTCCCCACGATATTCCTTTATTACTATTATTTATTTTTGCAATCGATTTCTTTATTTTAAAAAAAAAGAAATTATCATATTCTCATCATCATTATGTGTCCTGCCAACTGGTCTGGTCTTTCATGTCTCTTCACAGGTTTTGGTCCTAGGTGTTTTGTATCAACTCTGCTGATTTTCCCCCTGCCACCATCTCACTCCATCCTATATCATTTCTACCTTCCTCTGCCACCTTCCCCACTGATCTTTCGCGTCGTTTCCATGTTTCCCAATGCCTCTCTTCTTATCACATGGCCAGAGAACGATGCTCGACTCTTTCTTTCTCCTGGGTCGTGTGCTGGAGTATGTTGTCAATGAAATACGTACAGCCCAGTGAAGGAAGCATTCCCAACTTACTCCTAAGCTCTACGTGTACGTGCTGTGCAGAATAATGACCTAGTTACATCTCAGTATGTCTCTCCGCAGATGAGAAGTGTCAGTACTGGTCTGGTACATCCCGCTGGTTTCTCAACCTGGAGAGGGGAAAGTGAGCCTTCAGTCTCGTGTACCGAAAATTATTTATGATACTGATGTTCCTCCGTGACATGATATCAAACTGTTCAGCAACTTCTCTCTCTGTCTCTCTTGCCCTCCAAATTTCCCGTTTTACGATGATTTTCCTTCTCATGACAAACCCAAACAATGCATCTTCTGATACGAATAACCAATTTAGTTTAGTTTAGTTTAGTTTAGTCGACGGGTCAACATCACGGCACATGGGTGTAACCCATAAGTGCTCCGTTCTACTCCTAACTCAAGATTGAGTCCGGAGAATCTCAGCTCAGTGCACGAACTCCGTAGCACCGGCAAGGATCCTGAAATACTTTAGGTACTTTTTTAACTCTAAATTTTGCCCGGGCAGCGCCATTAGGCTACTCTTTTTCGATTTCCAACTGCCAAGGGATTTTTTATGTGCGCAACGATACACATGGGCGTCCGAACTCACTACCCAGAGACCAGATCGAAATTTTGTTAACTAGAAGTCCACGTGAAAATATCCCGGCCCTCACCGGGGCTTGAACCGGGACCTTCAGCACGCGAGGCGGACACCATACCTCGAGACCACTCAACCCCATCCACATAAGTAGTTACGTGAGTAACAAGTTAAGCTCTGCGAAGATATCGTCATTACTCTTTTTATCCAATTGTGTTTGTGTATCATTCTTCTATAAACACCAGATTCACATCATTTCTAACTAGTCTATAACGTGATGATGCCGGGAACAACACACACCTGAGAGAGACAATCATACGACTTCGTCACCAGGCTTCGAAATGATTAAGTTGATGATCATGATGATGATGATGATGATGATGATGATGATGATGATGATGATGATGATGATGATGATGATATAAGCCAGTGCAGAGATAAGACCGTCTTGGGCCAGATTCCTGTAAGTCCACATAATTTTAAGAACTCAGCATAAATCTGGAGAAAACTTAACTATGGGCATATATACCCTATAGTTTAAGATAACAATAAAATACATTTCGAATTATCATTGGTCACATACGAGTACTATGTGAAAATACATGAAGAAAATGGAGAGACCAGTACTGACACTTCTCATCTGCATAGAGACAGTCTCTTATCCATTCGGTCATGCTGACCTAAATGAGGATGATAATTTTAATAGAAGCCAACTAAATTATCTGATCAGTCGACTGCATCACCAGTTTTTACTCTGACTAACTTGATGATGATGATGATGTTTTTTTCCTTTGCTCACTTTGAACTCAAGCGTAGACCATACACTTATGCTACTACTTCTAGTACAATGGACCGATGTTTTTAAATGTAGATTAGCTTTCTATATTACCAATGCCTCTCTCCATCAAGCGATCCCACTCCAACTTCTGAGGGACTAGCAATTTACGTCCCCAAATCAAGAATGGGAAGTCAACATTGTTATCCAACTGCTGACTGGTGTAAGGGTTGAACCAGCTTCCTCGGCATCAGCACACCGGAAGTTTAAGAGCGAGGGCTCTTATCAATTCGGCCACGATGACCTCCATGACGATGATGATGATAATAGAAGCCACCAGAATTATCTGATCAGACGACTGCAACAGTAGTTGGAATTACTAACTTTGATGATGATGATGATGATGATGATGATGATGATGATGATGATGATGATGATGATGATGATGATGATGATGATGATGATGGCTTAGTTAAGTGGACAGAACACTACTCTAACAACCAAGGGCAACTCAGCAACAACACATTTACCTTACAACAAGAAAATACGAGGCGAGCTTATCTATAATCTAGAAACGATAATATCCAATGCACCCGCAATCAATCAACTCCAGAAAATGACTATTACCCTGCCTAATAAACGTACATAAACAATAATTTCTCCATGGCAATTGAATCTCCTTTATAGGAAAACTCGCTTAACAATAGCATGGACGTCAAAAGCATTTGTCGGGAATGAATGATGCCCTTTTGTCTAATCACCAATTCAATTTTTTTTCCAGCATATCGACAGAGATATGTATTTTCACATGGTACTCGTATGTCGACCAATGATAATTCGAAATTTATTTTATCGTTATCTTAAACTATAGGGTATATATGCCCATACTTAAGTCTTTTCCAGAGTTATGCTGAATTCTTAAAATTATGTGGACTTACAGGAATCTGGCCCAAGACGGTCGCTATCTTGACCATGTAGAAGTAACAGGGAAACTAGGCACATCCAAAACTCTTTATATTTGCACTGAATGTGTGAAGCATTCATTTCCTTCATCAAATGGTCCTCCCGCTGTGGCGCACGGCATCATATGTCATTTGTCAGAACAATGAAGAAGTCAGAGGCTAAGGTTGTGATAACATTCCCGGTGTTACAGTGAAAAATACCTACATAAATACACACGGAGATTGAAGCAATATTTCATGATCCCTGCCCTCAGTATACTTCAGTTTAAAATTTAAAATTAAAAAAAAAAAACTTGGCATGACCGCTCACATGTCGCTGATCTGTCAAGATCTGAGAGACCATGCTCAGAGTACCACGACGAAAATTCAGGAAGAGTAAGGATAATCATTAACCCAGATCATAAACAACAACTGTCTCGGTGCAATAAAACTGAGTGAAAGAACAGTTAATAGAACTAAACACAAAAGACCATTGCTTGTTGAAAGATGAATGCTGAACATGAGAATGCTGAATGCCAATTATGATAATGCTCCATGTTGAATATGAGAAAAGTGTGTGCCAGCTAGGGTTATGTGTCTGTTGATACTTGAACAGAAGCAAACGAGAGTTACACGCTGCCTATAGATGTTCGCAAGGTGCCAGTCAGAAAATATTTTGACGATCACGGTGACAAATGATGAGATTTCGATTCAACATTATAACCCCTAATCAGAAACGTTCAACATGCAATGGAATATCCTGGGTCCCCAAATACATTTCAGCCGAGAGCAGAGAAATCTGCAGAAAATGTGAGGCTGGCTGTTTTTAAGGACGCCTAAAATGTGTATTGAAGGATCACCTGCCTCATGGGAATACGGTTAATAAACGGTGCTATGCAGATTTTCTTACCAAACTAAAACAAAGGCTGTGGATAAGACGTACCCACATCTTTCTCTGCACCAAGACAACGCGCCCTTTAACAAAACACGGGATGTACAGGCTACCAGATGGATTTGAATATTTACACCACCTCTCCCCCAATCACCACGTAGTGTCTGGATTTGTCAAGACGCCCGCCCATCTCCCCTCCCCCACTTAAACAAAATAAATTGTTATTACCCCTTTCCTGTTTTCAATATAGTGGATCGCATGATAGACAGACTGACATATAGGCAGAGAGAAAGAGAGAGAGAGAGAGAGAGAGAGAGAGAGAGAGAGAGAGAGAGAGAGAGAGAGAGAGGCAGGCAGGCAGGCAGACAGACAGACAGACAGACAGACAGACAGACAGACAGACAGACAGACAGACAGACAGACAGACAGACAGACAGACAGACAGACATACACAATGTAACAAACTATCGTCTGTCAAGACGGCAAGGTACCAATGCGAATGACGAATGAAAGTTACATTTTACTTACATTTTAGCCATGACGGAAGCCAAATCCTGTGCCACAAAAATACTTCAAGATCTCAAGGCTTCAACGGTGTTAATCTTTCTCCTACTTCTACGAGCGACAATCAATACTTGAGAATTTGTTTATAGGCTGTCTTATCTCCAAAATAATACTAAGCCAGGAACACTTCGAACCGCCGCTAACGCTTCGCCAGAAGTGCAGACGCCAACTGCAATCAACGAGGGAACACCGGAGCATATCTGAACGGTCAAACGGGGTGATAATTATGGGAAGCAGAAGTGATAGGAATGTTTGACCTTTGATTGCTCATTTACTGTGGCTAAATTTGCTCTCAAGGTAGGGTAGTTCTGTAGCCTCACCTTTCAGTAATGTCAGCAGCTGTGTAAAAATCACCTGTTTACAATATACGGCATGGGCAACTATGTCAACAAGCCGGTGTATTCACCAAGGGGGGAATGGCTATTCGACAGAGACGATAGGACACACCAAAACAGCGTTGAAATCATAGGACAGAAATTGATGTCTGGTAGTATGCACCAGGCCGGTACTCCCTGGTCTAGGTGTTACACGACTTTCTCCGCAATCCCGTATACTCTCGTGAGTAACGTGACGTGCGCGAGAATCGGTAGCGGTTCTCTCCGCGTCGGTAACTTACGGGGTACTTAAACCGGTCGCTCAGAAAGCATTGGAAAACTACGGAGCGTAATCTTGCCAAAAAATCAACAGTCAGCTGAAAGATGCTGATGTTGACAGTGATGTCCTGTAAAGGATATGCGAGAAAAAAAAGTATGCACCACAATAGGAAATAAAAATATCACGTGTGTGTGTGTGTGGGGGGGGGGGGGGAGGGGTGGTGTCTCTCTCTCTCTCCCTGTGTGTACGTGGTGTGTGAGTGGGCGTGTTGTGTGAGAGAGAGAGAGAGAGAGAGAGAGAGAGAGAGAGAGAGAGAGAGAGAGAGAGAGAGAGAGAGAGAGAGAGAGAGAGAGAGAGCGATATACGAGGAGGATTCAAAACGCGAACCTTATATTTTTGTTGGGTGAATACATTCTGAAAAAGTACACAACAAATGTATCATGAGTTATCAGTTGGGGTATCTTCATTGC
The DNA here is from genome assembly GCA_014155875.1 of Cepaea nemoralis. Lineage (NCBI taxonomy): Eukaryota > Metazoa > Mollusca > Gastropoda > Stylommatophora > Helicidae > Cepaea > Cepaea nemoralis. The sequence continues at coordinate 58,148 of JACEFZ010021978.1, read as the reverse complement.
ACTCCGGACAGGTCCATATGTGCTCAGATTTCCCCCCCCCCCCCCCCCCCCCCCCAAGCATATGCATCAGCGTTCGGTGGCTAATAGTAGTCACTACTGCGTTCAATGAAAGTCCTCCAGGACTGATAAAGTGCTTGGATTCCTGTAGAACGAATCGACTCTGGGATCTCTACTCGGTGTGCCTGCCCCGGTCGTGAACAGTCTGTCAGAGCAGTCACATCGTTGTGAAATGTCCTACTCCACTCATACACTTGCTAGACTGACAGGCATGCATCGCCATGCTGGACATTCACTCACAGATGAATGTCTATAGGTTTCACCTCTTCACTGATCGAAAAAACGGATAACAGAACGCTGTCCTCTTTGGTACATGCCATCTTTAAACTGTCTTTATGACGTAATAGTGTTCATCTGCACCGTGATGTCCCGTGCTTAACACCATTGACATCCTTAACAACACCACTGACAGGTTACAAAACAATGGCATGGTAATAGTAACCTCAATCACACTTTTAAGTTTGTCATTTAAAGCCCCCTCGTACTATAGACAGTAATGACAGTTACAAAAACAAAAAAGTAACATCATGCTGACAAAGAACGCTTTCGATCACCCAACAATAGCAATCAAGTCAGGATGCTTGAATCTGTATTCATCTTGTCACTCTTTCCTTAAGGACGCCATTTGTTTCAGGAAAGACAGAGATTTGCGTGCTCACTATATCTGTCGCTGACAGAATTCGGAGATCAGTGATGGGTGTCAATCATGCATGCCAAAAGAGCAGTACGGTCCACAAGAGGCCCATAGACGAGAGTCTCCATGGCGAAGTGGTCGAGCCGTCTGCCTCGCGCTCTGAAGGTTGTGGGATCGATTCCGGGCTATGTCTTTCGGTTCACGAGTGCATTTTTCTCGGAGACTCCTGGGGATCGTCGCCGGAGCTATGGAGTTCGTGCTTTGTGCGACGCTTTCGGCAATGAAGTCAATCCTCTAAACTTTTAACACTTTTTTTTTAATACAACAGACCTACATATATAGACAGAAGAGTACGGCAGGGGTACGTGTTGTCCCCAAGCCTCTTCAACCTAAACACAGAAATAATTTTTAAACAAGTCAAACTGTCTGGACTTAACATCAATGGAAGAATCATAAACAATCTTAGGTATGCTGACGATACCGTGTTTACTGGCTTAAATATTAACATCCTAAAAACGAAAACTATGATAATTAGCAGCAGAAAGGAAAGGTCATCAATGAAGATCACCAGTAAACGGGGAGATACTAGTACAAGTAACAAGTTTCTCTTATCTTGGACATGTAATAACAGATGATGGCAGAATAAAAAAAAAAAAAAAACCAGGAAGGTTAACCCGGTCAACAAATGCCCGCAGAAGTCGAATGTGTCGGGTTAACTGCGCAAGAACGCAGATCTGCTGTAAACAGGCACAACGCAATTACGTCCGAAAAAAGTCACCGGATGAACGCAGAAAAAGGAGAAGAAATCAAAAAGATAATAAGAATGGCCAACATTGCATTTAACAGCATAGAATCAGTATTAACATCTAGAGAGATTAACAACGCATATTGTCAAATGTTACGTATATTCAACACTATTGTATGACGTGGAAACCTGGACATTGAACAAACAACTAGAAAATCGAATAGAAAGATCCCTGGAGATGTGGATATACAGAAAAATATGTTGTATTTCATGTAGACAGAAACAATCAAATACTGGGGTTCTAGAAAATCTGAGGATGAAAAGAGAGTTGATGAAATAAATAAATAAGTGGCATGTGAAATATTTCGGACATGTTAAAAGACATAACACTCTTATAAAAACCATACTGGGGGAGGGGGGGGGGCAAGGTTGAGGGCAAGCGAATAAGAAACAGACAACGATACAAGTGGGAAGATAACATCAAGAGATGGACGAACATAAGTCTGACAGAATGTACAGTCAAGGCGAGAGACAGACAGTGTTCGAGATCTATTGCAGCCAACCTTTATCGTGGAGACGGCACCTGATTGATTTACTGTTTCAGGAAAGGCAGAGATTTGCGTCCTCACTACATCTGTCGCTGACATAATTCTGAGATCAGTGACAGGTGTCACATCATGCATGCCAAAACAGCAGTACGATTCACAAGTGGCACAGGCAAGTACGATTGACACGAGGCAAAGGCGATCACTGTGGCGAATGTTGCTCAGCGGCAGAGCATAATTACTGTGATGGTGGAAATGTTTATCTGGCGCTCACTTACTCGGTAAATGCCCACACACATATACTTCTTCGTGTTCTTCCCCTCTTCCTGCCACATCCTGCACCCATTTCTCTTTGGCCGTCCTCTTCCTCTCTTCCCGGGCATATACCCCACCATTATTGTTCTCTCCTAACTTTCATGAGGTTTCGAGTGACCAACATATTTCAATGTTCTTTGCTTTATCGTCTTTAGTAGCCAATCTTCTTCAATGTTCAGATCTTGTCGTCTGGATGCATTTGTTCTTTTCTGTATCTAAGATATTATTAGTAACTGTCTATATTATGCATATTCAAAGTCATTTATGCGCTGTTCAGCTTGTTTAGTAAGTGCCCAGGTCTCAAAGGCGTAGGTTGCAATGGGAAAGATCCATGCTATTAAACATCTAATTTTTGTAGATTTATCTGTCCCACGCCACAATTTATTCAGTTGTCTTATGTTTTAATTTCTTTCATTGTGTCACCATTGTTGGTAATCAATGACCCAAGATGTTCGAAATTTTCCACCACCTCCAATCTTTCCTCATTAATATATATATATATATATATATATATATATATATATATATATATATATATATATATATATATATGTCTTTCTCCATGTAAGTTTTATCTGTTGCACTCTATCATTAACAGTATAAAATAATCGTATCACACAATGGGATTCTGAGATAAGTAGTACATTTAGTTTTCATTTGTTCATGTTCTTTTCATTGTTATCATTTGTTTTTTTTTTGTTGTTATTTTTGTTTTTATCTTACCATTCTTCGCATCCCCTTCGTATACATAATTTAGTCACTGTAGTGCCTTCTCAATGTTTATATGCTGTCTTTTGTTTCTGCATTTGTTTGAAAGCCTAGTCGCCGTAAAGTCCTGTGCTTCCCGTAATTGTGTTCTGTAAAGCTTAATTACTCTGCGTTATTTTATATTGTTTACACTTCCACAGCTTTACCGTAGTTCCGCTACATTTATTCATTCTTCTTCTTCTTCGTTCATCCGGAGTTTTTTTTTCGGATGTGATTGCGTTGTGCCTGTTTACAGCAGAGCTGCGTTCTTGCGCCGTTAGGCCGACACATCCGACTTCTGCGGGCATTTGTTGACCGGGTTAACCTTCCCGGGGATTTATTCATTCTAATTCTATCATTTGTCCTTTGTAATAAATGGTGTTTGTCCATCAAGAATGACGATGACCATTCATTGCATCCAGTGGGGTTGAAAGTTTGGAAGCCGTGAGTTCGCAGATGGCTGGTAAGGTCCTATTTTGGCTCGAAATGTTCATTGACAATGTGGGCAAAGAATGCTTGGACGTTCTAGTTGGAGGGTCTCCTGCGGTGGTTTTGTCTAGCCTTTTTTGCGCAGCTCTTGCAGTCCTGTTTGCTTCACAAGTGACAACATCCTTGCATAATGATGTACGCCACAAATTTCGGTCTTTAGCAGCAGTCTCCCAAGTATCGTGATGAATCCCAAAAGCTTTTAGTGAGGTCTTCAGAGTGTCTTTAAAGCGTTTCCTCTGGCCTCCTTGGGAGCATATACCACAGCGCAGCTCACCGTAAAAATTGCGCTTAGGGAGCCTGTGATCTTTCATGCGAGTCAAGTGACCAACCCAGCGTAATAAATGCACAATACAGGGCAGCAATTCATAAACCACATGCTATAAGGAGACAGTTACAGGGTCACCTCCATATTACAGCTATGCACTTGCTGATTTCCTATTCCATCGCTGGGATGGGATGTTCCGTTCAATAAGTGTTTTTAGGAGGTTTAGCGGAAGTGGGTTTTGTGAAGGTAAAGGTAGAACATGCGACTCCGTGGCACAGACTAAGAAGGTAAAGATAGAACGAGCGCCTCCGTGGCACAGATTATGAGGGCAAAATTAGAACAAGCAGCTCTGTGGCACAGACTATGAAGGCAAAGATATGAAAGACAACTCCATGGCACAGACTATGAAGGCAAAGATAGAACAAGCCGCCCCATGGGACAGACTATGAATGCACAGATAGAACAAGCCTCTCTGAGGCATAGACTATGAGGGCAAAGATAGAACAAACCGCTCCATGGCACAGACTATGAAGGCAAAAATAGAACAAGCCGATTCCATGGCACAGACTAAGAAGGCAAAGATTGAACAAGCCACTCCGTGGCACAACTATGAAGGTAAAGATAGAACAAGCAGCTATGTGGCACAACTATGAAGGCAAAGATAAAAAGGAAGACTCCGTGGCACAGACTATGAAGGAAAAGATTGAACAAGCCGCTTCGTGGCACAGACTATGAAGGCAAGAATAGAACTCCGTGTCTCCGTGGCAAAGACAACGCTCTTTGAAGACAGCATCTTCCCACTGCTGTCCGTGGGTCTGTAAGTATGATCATATACAGCAAAGAATAATTTTACAGCTCAGTACACTCATATTAAAATATTAAGGACATGTTTGATCTTGATTACGTGAGTAAAATGTGTATCCCCGATTACCAGTTGTGCCTATCTGTCTCATCTCATCTTGTTCCTCTTGTACCTTGCGGTGTCGAGGTGAAGTATAAACAGCGGGAGAGTGCCCGTTTATGGGCCTCATGTATCAGTATTCCCGTGGACTCTGCTATTCCCTCTGTCTATCATTTACGTGGTCGGCCTCTTCCTCTGCTTCTCTGTGTCTATAACAGTATCCATCTGCCATTACCACTTGTGCCTATCTGCAACAGTGTCTATCCCCTATTACCACTTGTGTATATCTGCAGCAGTTACTACTTGTATATATTTGTAAAAAAAAGTGTGGTGTGTGTGTGTCTGTCTGTTGTCTGTCTGTGTCTGTCTCTCTCACTCTCTCCCCATTACCACTTGTGTCTATTTGTAACAGTGCCTATCTCCTATTTTTTTTTTAAAATTTGCATATCCTTTACAGGACATCGCTTTCAACAGCAGCATCTTTCAGCTGTCTGTTGATTTCTTGGCAAGATTACGCTCAGTAGTTCGCCATTGCTTTCTGAACGGTCGGCTCAGTTATCCCGCAGGTCACCAGCGGGGGTAGAAGCGCTTCCAGTTCTCGCCCGCTACGAGACTCTGCGTGATAAACGGGATTACGGAGAAAGTAGTGTAACCCCTCGGCCAGAGAGACCGGCTATCTCCTATTACCGCTTGTATATATCTGCAATAGTGTATATCCCTCATTACCATTTGTGTCTATTTGTAACAGTGCCTATCCCCCATTACTACTTGTATATATCTGTAACAGCGTGTCCCCCCATTAATACGTGTATATATCTAACAGTGTATATATCCCCCATTACAACTTGTGCCTATTTGTAACTGTGTATCCCCCATTACAACTTATGTCGATCTGTAACAGCTTGTATCCCCCCTCCATTACCACTTATGTACATCAGTAACATCGACTATCACCCCTCCCCCTCCTTTCTCCCATTGCAGTAAGAGCTTGTATCCATAATTAAGAGCCTGCTTCTACATTACTACTTCCTTATATCTAACACTCACCCGTGTATCTAACACTACAACCACCCCCCCCCCTCCCCCCCCCAAAAAAAAACGGACGCACCGCCAAAAGGAAAGGTAAAGCTAATCACGCACTTACAAGTTTGGGAAAATAAAGCACTTTGAGGAATTTCGCTAATTATCTCCCCCTGTCTGTGCGGACATTGCGCGAAAACTTGTTATTTACGCGTTAATTATCTAAGTAAACACACTTTTTGAAGTGGCCGATGACATTACGACGTTGAGTGAGTAGTCTAACCAGCTCATTAGCACGCATAAACAGGGGGTACATTCAAACAAATCGACATGTCATTGCGTATGCAAATTTTGTCATCCACTCCAAGGGCGGACCTCTCAGAGACGGCAACCTTTATTCGAGTTCTTAATTACTAAGAGTGGCGGGTTAGTGGGTATTCCCCAACACAATGAAAGGAGGGCAACTTGGCCGAATGACAAGAGCGCTCATTCTTGTTTAGTGATTCTGAGGTAGGGAGTTCAACCCCTTCACCAGTCAATTAGACTGAGATTTTGACTTCTCGTTCTTGACTTAGGGGGCGTAAATTATAAGTTCCTCTGAAGTCAGAGTGGGTTCGCCTAATGGCAAAAGACACTAGTAATCATCATCATCCAGTGCCTTGCCAGCTGGCGTGGGCCTTCATGCATCTCCACAAATTGCGATCTCTGACGGCATGGATAAATTCATGTGTTGAGTCCCTTCGTCAAGAATCATGTCACGCTGCCTTCCTCTATCTCTCTTTCCGCAAATCTTTCCGGTTGTCACAACATGTTCCAGATTTTGTCTTCTCATAATTTGGCCACAAAATTATGACTGCTTCGTTATCATGTTTGTGATTAAACTTCCCTCAAAATGTCCAGAATGCTCATTTTGGCTGTCCAGTTTATTTTCAGCTTTCTTCTATAAAACCACATCTCCAAGGTTACCAAAGATTGTTTCGCCTGTGTACTAATTGTCCAGGATTCGCAGCCATATGTTAAAATTGGTTCTATATAACATGCAAGAACTCTTGTCTAACTTTCAAGGCCAATGACTTATTGCACAAGAACATTCTTCATGTGATAGAATGCAATTTTTGCTTGTCCTATTCTGTTCTTTATCTCAGTGATGCATCTTCCATCTGATGTTATCAATGTGCCTAAATTGGTATTACACTGTTAATATGAAAAGTTAATCCACACGCATTAATTCAGTCCAGAAGTAGCGTATATAGGCTACGCTAGAATTCAAAGCGAGCGAGCACACAAACAAAACACAAGCGAGAAGCATGGTATGACTTCTCGGTCTTTTGGCTAAGATCAAAGCCTAGTATCTGCAATCGATCTTACCAGAGCCACTATCAGAGGCGATCATATGAATGACACACAGGGACGCAGAACCTAATGGGACGGCTCTGACCCCTGGGGAAGCTTGAGCCCTTATTAAAGAGAGAGAGAGAGGGTGAGAGAGGGAGAGAAAGAGAGAGAGAGAGAGAGACAGAGAGAGAGAGAGAGAGAGAGAGAGAGGGGGCAGCAGATGGGAAGCGCGGTATATATAACCTGTTTGCAATATACTTTGTAAAATGGGACGCCTGTTGCGATGTTTAATGTGTATGCTCCATTCAGTGATACCGTTAAAGTTGTATAAATAAAACTAACTGTGACTGGGAATGCTTGGAGTATGAAAGAATTTGTATTGAAAGATTTTAGTATGCATGAGAGCAAATAACTACCAAAACAACAAAATACGAACGAAAACTGAAGAACGCGATGGCTGAGGCCAAAAAAAAAAGTCTCGAACAGAAATCAGCAGCGAAACAGAAAAGCGTCACATGAAGATCAGCGAAGAAACTAAATCAACACCACAACTAACAGCAGTAGAAATACCAGATGTGGAGCGGATTCACCAATTACTCAAAATCCAGGATGAAATGCGAGATCAAGCAGCCAAGGATTTAAACACTAATGACATATGGAACGAAACGTTAAAATAAAAAGTAAATTACGTGGGAGTCCTTCTGTCACCGTTGGCTCCTTAAATACAACGTAGGAAAGAATCAACGGCACAAACATGTGCAAAAGAAAAACGAAGAAGGCAACACATAGACATAATACAAATAACGTTCCACGTGCAGGATTTACGGCGGTCGGAATGATTAGAACAGTGGTTCTCAACCGGTGGGTAATTTCCCCCCCCCCCCCCCAGATTATTTCAATCAATCAATCATGTGCCATGCCGGAAAGCGTGGGCGGTCATGATTCGCCATTTCACTCGATCACCAGAGTCGTGGATCAGCTCAGTGTTCCTGTCTCGTCCATGCCATGTGGCCAAGCCATCCAGGTATTTTCCTCTCGGTCTTCCTCTTGGTCTGTTCCCCTCGATCTTGCCAGCTGTCACCAAGTTCTCCAGTCCATTTCTTCTCATAACATGTCCAAAAAATTTTGACTGTCTACGTCTAATTTCTCTAATCAATCTACGATTTTCATTTGTCTCTTCTCTAGACTTGTTTTAGTACGTGTTATTAAATTTAGCTTCCATTTTTAAGTATAATATGTAGGAATGTGGCAATGGGGGGGGGGGGGGGGGGGGGGGAAGAGAGAGAGAGAGAGAGAGAGAGAGAGTGGGGGGGGGAGTGAAGGGGCACATTTATAGGGATGAAATACGAAAAAAAGAGGGGGGGGGGGAAGACGACATTCTGAACATATGGTGAAGGGGTGCATGGACCCCCCCCCCCCCCCCCCAAAAAAAAAGGCTGAGAACCACTGGGTTAGAACGTCGGTATCCCACCCTCCTGGGTTCGAATCCTAGATATATATTTTTAAAAATTTTTTGGGGTTTTGATTTTTTTTTTTGGGGGGGGGGAGGGGCCGGAAAAAAGAAAACTCTAACCTGCACTAGCCTGCTCCTTGGCGAAGTGGTTACGGACCCCGTTCCTAATCCCACATAACCTGCTCGAAACACAGCAGCGGTCCAATTTGGCAACAGACCGCTTTGCATTGTTTTTTTTTAATGAAATGATATGGGTGCCGGTCGTTCATAAAGCACGCAAACTTGACCAGGAATCACGAACAGCCAAAATAATTCTGGGGTTGACTGCCACGTCCTGTAAAGGGAATATTAATTCTTCAAAAAAAAGGATATGCAACTAACTTTTAACCTAACTAACTAACTACCCAAGTCAGTCGGTCTTAATTCCCCAGGCTCAAGATCCTGTCCTAAGCCGCAAGCTCCAATTGGCAGCAATGGTTTTTTTTTTTTTTAACAAATGAAGGAAAAGTACAATACTAGAAATAACTATTCTCGCTTTCCATCACCATGTACGAGGTCCTGTGCAGATCGTCGCACTCATGCTTATGCCTGCCGAAAATATTCTCCATCCTGTATCAGCTGCCCGGCCTGTTCATGTCAAAGTGTGTTCAGATCTCGTGTTAAACTCCGTGCTGGTAACCCGATGCCACTTCTTCCGGGAACTACGATTTCCATCACTGTTATTTCCATGCCGCAGTGACGTTTAATATGCCTAAAGAGTTTCCGTTTCCGTCACATGATGTTGTTTACGGGCCAGTTTTCTCCGATGTTGAGATCATGTAGAACGTTAGTATGTTTATTTCTTCTTATTCCATTGTATATTACAAGCGTTTCTGTAACGTTTCAGCTGAAAATACCCGGATTTTCTTCTTTCTACGTCTTCTATTGAAAGCCAGCATACCGCGTTCGAAACACGACTGTGTGCGGTTTGGAAGCGTGCTGACTTGCGTTGATTTTTTTATGAAAAGGTAAGAGTGCCGGTCGTTTAAAACGCAATGGCAAACTACTGAACGTAAACTTGCCAAATAAAAACCACAAACAGCCAAAAAATGCTGGTGTTGACTACGACGTACTGTAAAGGGAATCTCCGTGGCGAAGTGGTTACTACCGCCTGCCTCGCGTTTCGAAGGTTGTGGGTTAGATTCCTGTCTATGTCATTTGGTTCACGAGTGCAATTTCCTCGGAGACTTCTGAAGGTCGTCGCTGGAGCTACGGAAGTTCGTGCTTAGTGCGACGCTTTCAGCAGGCCACCCGGCGGAAAGAGACCGAGCAATATGGGATAAACCCGGTGGAAGGAAATCCAGCCTCTAGCTTTTTAAACCTTCTTTTTACAATTCTTGCAGTGTGGTTTTGGTGATCATGTCCGTCCAGAGTCTTCTGTCTCGTGTACTGCCAATCATTTCTGATATTGATATCAATCCATGTCATGATGTCAAACTGTCCAGCATCTTCTTTCTTCGTCTTTCCCTGCCTCTTCTCCCCTCCAACTTTGCCGTTGTGGCGACATGCTCGAACTTTCTCCTTCTCATGACAAGGAACGTGGACTGTCTTCTTCTGATTTTATTTTTTGAAGATTGGCAAATGGTCCATGACTGACATCCGTATGTTACTACTGTCACTGTCATCTACTGCCTATAGTACCTTTCGGTGTAGAACAGGGGTGGGGGGGGGGAGGTCTTGAGTCCGAGGAATTAAGGCCGCCTGGCTAGTGCAGTCGCCGCGAACTCTGCAGGTTAGCGTTCTCCCAAGAGAGAAAACTATCCACACCTTACCGAGGATTCGAACCCGGGTCGCCAGAAGGAGAACCCGCATTCTTAGCCACTCGGCCAACGGCTCATTCATGTCACTACTCATCATCATCATCATCATCATCATCATCAAATGCCATGCCAGCCGACGTAGGCGTTCATGTCTCTCCACATGTCTTGGTCTTTGGTGTTCTGGATCGACTCTGCTGATATTCCTACATGCCATCGCCTCAATCCATCCAGCATCATTTCTCTTGGTGGGCCTCTGCCTCTCTTCCCTTTGATCTTCCTGTTGTCACGATGTTCTCCAATGCCTCTCGACTATTAACAAATGTCCCTGAGCAGTTTCTGACAATGGGTCTGTGCTCTGATAGCGCCATAACATTTGTGTAAGCCTGGATGCAGGAAGGATTGGGTGGCCAGTCGTTTCCTCACTTTCGCAGACGAAGGCCCTGGCACTTGAACCCGTATCCGACCGTACTCATGGCCTGACCGGCACCACTCCCTATCAACTGCGCTAGCGCACGAAAATTCCCTGATCTCAAACATATTAGTCATAAGGGCCGACTAGTAGGCAGTATACTTATCCAATGCAATAAGATCGAAACCGGAAATAATAGTCCACGCATGCGCAGAATGATCCATTGTGTCCCACAGAAAGGCTATGAAAAGACAGTGCTCGTTCCTTGTCTAACTAGGGAGTCGCAGGAAAGTAGTGGATAGTGTAAACAAGTAAATGTCCCTTATGCATGCATCAAGGCCTAGTTGACATATTGAGCTAGATACGTATTGTTATATATCAATCGGCACACGAGGGGTGATTTAGTCAGTATCACACCCGAAAAGAGGGAGAGAGACGGAGAGGGGAAGGGGTGAGATGGAGGGCGGGGAAGGGGAACAGAGGAAGAGAGAAGGAGGGGAAGGGGGAGATAGAGAGAGAGAGAGAGAGGAAGGGAAAGGGGGAGAGAGAGGAAGGAAAAGAGGGAGAGAGAGGAAGGGAAAGGAGGAGAGAGAAGAAGGGAAAGGAGGAGAGAGAGGAAGGGAAAGAGGGAGAGAGAGAGGAAGGGAAAGAGGGAGAGGGGGCGAGCGGGGAAAGGGGAGAGAGAGGAAGGGAAAGAGGGAGAGAGAGGAAGGGAAAGAGGGAGAGAGAGGAAGGGAAAGGAGGAGATAGAGGAAGAGAAAGAGGGAGAGAGAGGAAGGGAAAGAAGGAGAGAGAGGAAGGGAAAGAGGGAGAGAGAGGAAGGGAAAGAGGGAGAGGGGAGCGAGCGAGGGAAAGGAGGAGAGAGAGGAAGGAAAGAGGGAGAGAGAGGAAGGGAAAGAGGGAGAGAGAGGAAGGGAAAGAGGGAGAGGGGGCGAGCGGGGAAAGGGGAGAGAGAGGAAGGGAAAGAGGGAGAGAGAGGAAGGGAAAGAGGGAGAGAGAGGAAGGGAAAGGAGGAGAGAGAGGAAGGGAAAGAGGGAGAGAGAGGAAGGGAAAGGAGGAGAGAGAGGAAGGGAAAGAGGGAGAGAGAGGAAGGGAAAGAGGGAGAGAGAGGGAGGGGAAGAGGGAGAGGGGGCGAGAGGGGAAAGGGGAGAGAGAGTGGGGAAGGGGAACAGAGGAAGAGAGAAGGAGGGGAAGGCGGAGAGAGAGGGAGATAGAGGAAGGAAAGGGGGAGAGAAGGAAGGGGAAGAGAGAGAGGAGGCGAGAGAGAGTGGGGAAGGGGAACAGATGAAGAGAGAAGGAGGGGAAGGCGGAGAGAGAGGGAGATAGAGGAAGGGAAAGGGGGAGAGAAGGAAGGGGAAGAGAGAGAGAGGAGGCGAGAGGGGTAAGGGGAGAGAGAGTGGGGAAGGTGAACAGAGGAAGAGAGAAGGAGGGGAAGGCGGAGAGAGAGGGAGATAGAGGAAGGGAAAGGGGGAGAGAGAGGGAGGGGGAGAGAGAGGGAGGGGGAGAGAGAGGAGGGGCGAGAGGAGGAAGGGGAGAGAGTGGGGAAGGGGAACAGAGGAAGAGAGAAGGAGGGGAAGGGGGAGATAGAGGGAGAGAGAGGAAGGGAAAGGGGGAGAGAGAGGAAGGGGAAGAGAGAGAGGGGGGCAAGAGGGGGGAAGGGGAGAGAGAGGGCGAGAGAGGGAGAAGAGATAGTAGTCGACTTGGCAGAAAGGTTTAAACTTCCAATGCGCTGGATTGGTGGTTCACTCCCTACACCGGTCAGCTGAACTTCAACCTTAAACGTTAACTCCTCATGCAGAAAGTATTGGGAAACCTACTGTACGTAAACCTTCCTGGCATATCAACCTGGGGTGGGTTTGGATGCGACGTTCTGCACAGGCCAGGCAACATTACAGGCGGAAGCGTGTGCAGTGCATTGTCTAACACGCATGTCTGCCGGCCGGCTTGTCATACACAGGGTGTTTGTAAAGTCTCACAACACTTTGTATGTCGAACAAATTTGATGATGTCATCAAACAATGTGCTAAAACATGCATTAAATTAGTTGCATTAGTATATGGTCTAACGCTGTTTTAGGGAAGCTGGAAAGTACCAATGAAGTTTTAATTATATTTAAGTGTTGGAAATGTCCACCACGGGCTTCAAGATATGACTGTACATGTCTCATCATATTGTCAAATACCTTCTGCTACGTGTCTGTTGTTATTTTCTTAAATGGTAATTCTGGTTGCTTCTTTCAGGTCCTCAATTGTGTGCGCATTATTTTTGTAAATTTTTCCTGTCAAGAAAACCCATAGAATTACTCCAGAAGACGACAGTCATTCGCTGCATATTGCTTCACAGTGGGTTGTGGAGCACATTTTTTAATGACGTCAACAAATTTGTTCTACATACACAGTGTAGTGAGACTTTACAAATACCCTCTACATGTACA
>JACEFZ010021978.1:15000-40000 GCA_014155875.1 Cepaea nemoralis | reverse complement strand
ATGTTAGTATGACAAACTGATCCTACACAGGACAGCTAACACTACATTACCACAACTATCAGTAATATCACTACAACTATCAGTAATACTTCCACATTACCATAACTGTCACATTAATCTTATTACACAATTATCAGAAATATCACTACAACTATCAGTAATACTTCCACATTACCACAGCTGTCTGTTTAATCATATTATCACAATTATCAGAAATATCACTACAACTATCAGTAATACTTCCACTTCGCTTAAAAGTCGACAGGGTTGACTTCATTGCACCGGGTTTTTATTCCATATGGCTCAGTCTCTTTCTGCAGCGTGGAAAGCGTCGCACAAAGCACGAACTTCGTAGCTCCAGCGACGACCCTCAGGAGTCTCAGAAGAAATGCACTCGTGAACCGAAGAACGCGGAAGGAATCAAACCCACAACCTTCGGAGCACAAGTCAGACGACTTGACCAATACTTCCACATTACCACAGCTGTTAGTTTAATCACATTGTCACAATTATCAGTAATATCACTAGAACTTTAGTCAGGTCTTAGTCAGATATGACAGAGCTACCGATTGACAGTAGATGGTACTACCTGCTTTCTGTTATCGCTTTCTGTTGGACGGAGCTCACCAAACTCAACACCCCACATTGCACTAACGGCTTCGGGCAGAGGAAGGCAATTGGGAGGGTACAAGCCTTATCCTGGTATGAGGAAATGCAACTTAAAGACTATAGATTTCTTCAGCTGTTTGTGATTTCTTGTCAAGTTTACGTTATATGCCCCAACAGGAGAGTCCAGTGAAGATAGTGTAGAGGAATTTTATAATGACATAGAGTCTGCCTTAAAGAAATGTAAAAATTCAGAAATAAACATCATAATAGGGGACTTCAATGCAAAAGTAGGACATCAAGGGGATAGATACACAGTAGGAAACTATGGTTTAGGAGAGAGAAATGAAAGAGGATACAGACTAGTAGAGTGGGCAAAAGAACAGGAAATGATTGTAGGAAACACCTGGTTCAAGCAACACCCTAGAAGATTATGGACCTGGAGGAGTCCTGATAGCAGGATTAGAAACCAGATTGACTACATTCTCATTAGCAGAAGATTTAGAAACGCGCTAACAGTAGCAAAAACAGTTCCCAGTGCTGATTGTTATAGTGACCACAGATTACTCACAGGAACATTGAGGATAAAGTTGAAGAAAGTCAAGTATATAACAGGGAAACACTAAATATGACTTGTGTACATTGAGTAATGACAAGGAAATACAAAACAAATTCAACATAGAAGTACAGAACAGATTTGAAATATTGTCTGATCTAGAGATCCTATTCCAGGATGTGGATGATCAATGGGAAATGTTAAAGAATTCAATCAATTTGGCTGCAGAAACAACTATTCCAAAATTACAGAAGGTGGGTCGTAAGAAATGGATGACTGAGGAAATTTTACACTTAATGGAAACAAGAAGACTCAACAAAAATAATCCTGCCAAATATGAAGAAATTCACAGACAAGTCAGAATATTATGTAGGAAGGCAAAAGAATCATGGCTTGAGGAAAAGTGCTTAGAAATTGAAAAACAACACAACAGTCAAAATACCAAATTAGTGCACAAAAGAATTCAGGAACTTACTAATAAAAGAACAAGTACATCAACAGGATGTCTAAAAACTAAAGATGGCAAAATCATAATAGAAAAAGATCAGATTCTACATGTATGGACAGATTATGTGAAAGACCTGTATAATGATAACAGAGAGGAACAGTATGCTATTAGATTTAATAATGAAGGACCAGCAATTTTAAAGATGGAGGTTCAAAATGTTCTTAAGCATATGAAAGCTGGCAAGGCCCCCGGTGCAGATAACATCACAACAGAAATGATTAAAGCTTTAGAAGAATTTGGACTAGAGCAAGTCACTAGACTGCTGAACACATTATATGATACTGGAGATATACCTTCTGAATTATGTAATTCTGTATTTATTGCAATCCCAAAGAAATCAGGAACCTTAGAATGTGATCAACATAGAACAATTAGTATAATGAGTCACATCACAAAGATTTTGTTACGAATTATCATGCAAAGAGTGAGGAAGAAAATACAACCTGAAATAGGGGAAGAACAATGTGGGTTTGTAGAAGGAAAGGGTACAGTAAATGCTGTGTATATGCTGCGAACAGTTATTGAACATGCTTTAGAAGTAAACAAGGATATACATCTTTGCTTTATTGACTAGACAAAGGCTTTTGATAGAGTTAGACATGTCAACATTGTGGATATGCTTGCAGATCTACAAATTGATGGGAAAGACATTAGACTTATAAAAAACATATATTGGAAACAACAAGCTGCCATAAGGATTGATAATGAAGTAGGACAATATCAACCTATTAAGAGAGGTATTAGGCAGGGATGTGTAATGTCTCCAGATCTTTTTTCCCTATACAGTGAAAATATTTTCAGAAATGTAGAAGACCTAAATGGAATCAGCATTGGAGGACGAAACATAAATAACATTAGATATGCAGATGATACAGTATTGATTGTAGACAATGCACAGGATCTGCAACAATTAGTAGACGCTGTTGTTGTACACAGTGAGCAGCTGGGGTTGGAATTAAATTGTAGGAAGACAGGTTATGGTCGTCACTAGTAAGAACGAAGTACCACAATGTAATATACAAGTAAATGGGGATATTCTTCAACAAGTGAATCGGTTCAATTATCTCGGAACAGTCATAACATCTGATGGCAGATGCCTTGAAGAGATTAGAACAAGAATCGCCATTGCGAAAGTAGCCTTTAGCAAGATGAAAAACATTCTGACCAATAAAATGATGTCAATTGAAACGAGAAAAAGAGTGTTGAGGGGATACATAGAGCCTGTTCTTTTGTATGGATGTGAAACTTGGACAATGTGCAGTCAAGCTGAAAAACATCTGATGGCTGCAGAAATGTGGTTTCTGAGGAAAATGCAAAGAATACCATGGACAGATAGAAAAACCAATGACCAAGTACTCTCATCATCTCATCATGTTCCTCTTGTACCTTGCTGGTGTCGAGGTGAAGTATAAACTTTGTGAGAGTGCCCGGTTATGGGCTTCGTATATCGACATTCCCATGGATTCTGTTATCCCTCCGTCCAACGTTTACGTGGTCGGCCTCTTCCTCTGTTTCCATCTGGTCTGTACATCATTGCTTGTTGTGGCATGCTGTTGACTGGTAGCCTACTTGCATGGCCAAACCATTTGACTTGCTGCTTTCTAATAAAATCTAGAGCAGCTTTAACCCCCACTTAGTCCTGATTTCTTCATTTCTGATCTTATCTCTTCTTGATACGTTGAGTATTCTTCTCAGGAACCTCATTTCTGTTGTTGTGATTTTTCTTTTCTCTTTTTCTGTCATTGTCCAGGTTTGGCATTGGTAGCACAGAGTTGGTAGGAAGATTGTGTTGTAAAGTGCTTTCTTAGTAGTTATTGATACATGTTTGTTCTTTAGTATTGGTGCCATTTGTCCAATGAGTTGATTTGCCTTATTGCACCTATTTTCGATCTCGTCTTCTGATCTGCCATTTGATGATATTATACTTCCTAGGTACTTGAAGCTCTTTACTTGTTTCAAGGGATGTTCGTTTAGGTGAATTGTTGCTGTTTGTTCGTCTTTAGTTATAGTCATTACCTCTGTTTTGCTTGTGCTAATTTTCATGTTATGTTCCCTACACATTTCGTTTAGACTATTCATGTGGTCTTGTAATTCAGCTTCTGATTTTGCTATTAGTGCTTGGTCGTCCGCAAACAGGAGTTCTCTAATGGTTAGATTTGCAGATGGTTCTTCTTCTGTGTTCTCGTCATGCGGTATTCTTGCTGTCTCTGCTTGGCTGGTTTCTTTACATATGTTGTCTATATATGTTATGAACAAGAGAGGGGACAGGACACAACCTTGTCGTACTCCAGATCTTATGGTGAAGGGTTCTGAGTGTCCTCCAGTTGCTCTCACTATGCATTCACTGTTGTTGTATAAACTTCTACATAGGTTTGTTAGATGTGTACTCACTCCATATTGTTTAAGGATTTCCCACAGCTTGTTTCTATCTACCCTATCAAATGCCTTTTCTTGGTCAACAAAGGCTAAGTAGAGTGTTTCATTGAATTCAATTGATTTTTCTATAAGTTGTCTAAGAGCAAAAATGGCGTCTGTGCATCCTTTGTTTTTCCTAAATCCAAGCTGCGTTTCGCTTAGCTGGGGTTCTAAAGTAGTTCGTAATCTTTTTTCAAGAATTTTGCAAAATATTTTCCCAGTATGACTCAACAGTGAAATGCCTCTGTATTGTGTGCAATCTCTTTTGCTGCCTTTGTTTTTCCAAATTGGGATAATTATGGCGTTTCCCCAGTCTCGTGGTGTCTGTTGTTCTACCCAAACATGGTTGAATAGTCTATGTAGCCAAGCTGTTCCTACTTCCCTTGCTGCTTTAATTAGTTCATTTGGTATTTCATCCTGTCCTGGTGATTTGTTCAATGGGGCTAATTTGATGGCTTCTATAATTTCTTCTTTTAGTATGTCTGGTTCTAGTTCCTCGGTGACATCTGTGTAGGTCTCTTGAATTCCTGTGACATCTGATGGGATGTTGAGAAGTTGTTCGAAATACTGCTTCCATCTTATTAGGATCTGTTTTTGTTCACTTATTGGTTCTCCATTTTCGCTGTACCAAGTACTACAAGAGACAAATGAAAATCGTAGATTGATTAGAGAAATTAGACGTAGACAGTCAAAATTTTTTGGACATGTTATGAGAAGAAATGGACTGGAGAACTTAGTGACAGCTGGCAAGATCGAAGGGAACAGACCAAGAGGAAGACCAAGAGGAAAATACCTGGATGGCTTGGCCACATGGCATGGACGAGACAGGAACGCTGAGCTGATCCACGACTCTGGTGATCGAGTGAAATGGCGAATCATGACCGCCCACGCTTTCCGGCATGGCACATGATTGATTGATTACGTTCAGTAGTTTGGCATTGTATTCTGGATGACCGGCACTCATACCATTGTGTGAAAAACAACACAAGGCAGTCTGCTGCCAAATCGTCTGCAGCTGTACTTAAATTTACCTGGGCAGTGACCTGTTCTATTTGCACTGTATTTTTTTTTTATTTCCAACTGCAAATGGATTTTTAACCTACGCAATGTGCACACAGGTCCCCTAAGCTATTCGCCCTTTTCTGAGAAATGCAGATGTGCAATCCACTGTCTGCCAGGTCTCTCTGGCTGAGGGGTTACAACACTTTCTCCATAATCCCGTTTATCACGCAGTCTCGTAGCGGGAGAGAACTGGGAGCGGTTCGACCCCCGCTGGTGACTTGCGGGATACTGAGCCGGCCGCTCAGAAAGCAATGGCAAACTACTGAGCGTAATCTTGCCAAGAAATCAACAGACAGCTGAAAGATGCTGCTGTTGACAGCGATGTCCTGTAAAGGATATGCAAAAAAAAAAAAAAATCCACTGTCTCAGAATCAGGGGAGTATATCATCCTTTTTCATAAAACTACAGTCAAGATCATGAAATGAATCATGAAATAAGCTGCTGGTGGCGATATTAACCATAAAGCCACCTCGCCCGCATATCAGCATCAAAAAGGTTACACAGTATTAAGAGCCTCTGGCAAAACACTATTAAACAAATACAAATGCACATTTTGAAAACATACATTTTCCCTGAGGCAAAATATGTACATAATGTTGAGTTGAGCTAAGAACCGACATCACTGCACTCAGGACATTCCCATACGTGCTCTGCCCCTCGTTCAACAGCCAGCGAAGAGTCATACTACTAATTGTTCCCACCGCTATCTGATTAAAAGGTCTCCTGATCTTCCCTCTCAGTTTTGAGATTCTTCCAGAACCCCTGCCGATCCCCCGCAATATCATTCTTTACACATATGGGTTCTGAATCTGTTCCCCCGCCTTTTCCACCTGGTCCCACAGACCCCCTCCACCTCTCCGTTGTCCATAGGTAATCTACCACCAAGAGGTGCATTCCTTGCCAGCCTATCAGCCTGTTCTTTCCCTCGCACTCCCATAAATCTTAGAGCAATTCACAATCTCTAAAGAAGACAACTGAGGCTTTTGAACTTCAATGTATCAGAAACAACGATACAAGTGGGAAGATAACATCAAGAGATGAACGAACATCAATCTGACAGAATGTACATTCAAGAATATAAGTGAATATCTGAGACAGACAGTGTTGGAGATCCATTTCAGCCAAACTTCATTGTGGAGACGGCACCTGAATGATTGATTGATTGTTTCAGAAACTTTCTTATAATACTGCAGATTAAATAGAAGAAAAATACTGACATATAACGAGATCTGAACATTGAAGACAACTAGGTTGTAAACAGCTTTATGCCTGGCAAACTGAAATTATTTATCCATATTAAATACATTATAAGACGACAAAAACTGGAACATGTGACAATTGGAAAAATTTGTGGAAAAAGAGATAGAGGAAGACAGCATGAGAAAATTCTTGACAGTCATGGCACAGAGGGAGTCGACACATAAATTGATCCATGATACCGGCGATCGCAATTTGTGGAGAAGCATGATCGCCCATGCCAGCCGGCAAGGCACTGGAACAGTGGTTCTTAACCTTTTTTGGCCCGTGTCCTTCCTTCACAATATTTTCATAACGTCATTCCCCCCCTTTTGTATTTCCTCCCTAAAAATCCCCCCCCACACACAGTATACGTAAAAATTGAAGCTAAATTTAATAGCACATACTAAAACAAGTCTAGATGTCTACATAAAATGTAATTTGCGGGCCTACTTACGTTATAAAATTAATTATAAGATGGGTGAGATGTACAGAATCGTAAAGTATGAAGGGAAAAACAATATCAAGTAATCGGTTCTTGTATTAACGCGATCTTGAAATAATCTTAATTCCCCACTGGAAACCCTAAAATCCCCCCCCCCCCAGGGGGGGGGGGGGGGGGGGGGGGGGAAGCCCACCGGTTGAGAACCACTGCACTAGAAGATGATGATGATGATGATTAAACACAACTGCAGCTTAGGGAGAACAGTAACGGCAGTGATGGTTTCTAGGAGCAGAGGCAGTGGGAGACCAACACAACAGAGGACACAAACACAATGGAGGACACCAACACAACAGGGGACACCAACACAACAGGGGACACCAACACAACAGGGGACACAAACACAACAGAGGACACAAACACAATGGAGGACACAAACACAATGGAGGACACCAACACAACAGAGGACACCAACACAACAGAGGACACCAACACAACAGAGGACACCAACACAATGGAGGACACCAACACAACAGAGGACACCAACACAATGGAGGACACCAACACAATGGAGGACACCAACACAATGGAGGACACCAACACAACAGAGGACACAACACAACAGAGGATACAAACACAACAGAGGACACAAACACAACAGACGACACAAACACAACAGAGGACACAAACACAATGGAGGACACAAACACAACAGAGGACACAAACACAATAGAGGACACCAACACAATGGAGGACACCAACACAATGGAGGACATCAACACAATGGAGGACATCAACACACGATCATTAAGTACAGGTAATGGCAACATAACTATATGTTTCAACACAGAGGTCTATAGATTCAACACAGAGGTTTATAGTTTCAACACAGAGGTCTATAGTTTCAACCCACAGATCTCCATAAGTCTCAACACAGATATCCATAAGTCTCAACCAGATATCCATAAGTCTCAACACAGAGGTACTATAGTTTCAACACAGAATCCATAAGTCTCACACTAGAGTCTATATTCAACACAGAGGATCTATAGTTTCAACACAGCGGGCTATAGTTTCAAGGCACAGAGGTCTATAGTTTCAGCACAGTAGCCAACACAGAGGTCTTTTTTTTTCAACACAGAGGTTTATAGTTTAAACCCCAGAGGTTTTATAGTTTCAACACAGAGGTCTATATTTTCAACACAGAGGTCTTATTTTCAACACAGAGGCTATAGTTTAAAACACAGATACCAAAAGTCTCAACCGAGGTCTATATTTTCCCAACACAGAGGTCTATAGTTTCACCACAGAGGTTATAGTTTCAACACAGGGGGTCTATATTTTCAACACAGATACCCCTAAGTTTTCAACATAGAGGTCTATATTTTTCAACACAGATACCCCCCCATAAGTTTCAACACAGAGGTCTATAGTTTCAAACACAGAGGTCTATATTTTTAAAACCAGAGGTCAATAGTTTCAAACAGAGGTCAATTTTTCAAAAAACAGAGGTCTATAGTTTCAACACAGAGGTTTTATAGTCTCAACACAGAGGTTTATAGTTTCAACACAGAGTCTATAGTTTCAACACAGAGGTCTATAGTTTCAACACAGAGGTCTATAGTTTCAACACAGAGGTCTATAGTTTCAACACAGAGGTCTATAGTTTCAACACAGAGGTTTATAGTTTCAACACAGAGGTCTATAGTTTCAACACAGAGGTCTATAGTTTCAACACAGAGGTCTATAGTTTCAACACAGAGGTCTATAGTTTCAACACAGATATCCATAAGTCTCAACACAGAGGTCTATAGTTTCAACACAGAGGTCTATAGTTTCACCACAGAGGTCTATAGTTTCAACACAGAGGTCTATAGTTTCAACACAGATATCCATAAGTCTCAACATAGAGGTCTATAGTTTCAACACAGATATCCATAAGTTTCAACACAGAGGTCTATAGTTTCAACACAGAGGTCTATAGTTTCAACACAGAGGTCAATAGTTTCAACACAGAGGTCAATAGTTTCAACACAGAGGTCTATAGTTTCAACACAGAGGTCTATAGTTTCAACACAGAGGTCTATAGTTTCAACACAGAGGTCTATAGTTTCAACACAGAGGTCAATAGTTTCAACACAGAGGTCAATAGTTTCAACACAGAGGTCTATAGTTTCAACACAGATATCCATAAGTCTCAACACAGATATCCATAAGTCTCAACACAGATATCCATAAGTCTCAACACAGAGGTCTATAGTTTCAACACAGATATCCATAAGTCTCAACACAGATATCCATAAGTCTCAACACAGATATCCATAAGTCTCAACACAGAGGTCTATAGTTTCAACACAGATATCCATACGTCTCAACACAGATATCCATAAGTCTCAACACAGATATCCATAAGTCTCAACACAGAGGTCTATAGTTTCAACACAGAGGTCTATAGTTTCAACACAGAGGTCTATAGTTTCAACACAGAGGTCTATAGTTTCAACACAGAGGTCTATAGTTTCAACACAGATATCCATAAGTCTCAACACAGAGGTCTATAGTTTCAACACAGATATCCATAAGTTTCAACACAGAGGTCTATAGTTTCAACACAGATATCCATAAGTTTCAACACAGAGGTCTATAGTTTCAACACAGAGGTCTATAGTTTCAACACAGATATCCATAAGTTTCAACACAGAGGTCTATAGTTTCAACACAGATATCCATAAGTTTCAACACAGAGGTCTATAGTTTCAACACAGAGGTCTATAGTTTCAACACAGAGGTCAATAGTTTCAACACAGAGGTCTATAGTTTCAACACAGATATCCATAAGTCTCAACACAGATATCCATAAGTCTCAACACAGATATCCATAAGTCTCAACACAGAGGTCTATAGTTTCAACACAGATATCCATAAGTCTCAACACAGATATCCATAAGTCTCAACACAGAGGTCTATAGTTTCAACACAGATATCCATAAGTCTCAACACAGATATCCATAAGTCTCAACACAGAGGTCTATAGTTTCAACACAGATATCCATAAGTCTCAACACAGAGGTCTATAGTTTCAACACATATATCCATAAGTCTCAACACAGAGGTCTATAGTTTCAACACAGATATCCATAAGTCTCAACACAGAGGTCTTTAGTTTCATCACAGAGGTCTATAGTTTCAACACAGATATCCATAAGTCTCAACACAGAGGTCTATAGTTTCAACACAGAGGTCTATAGTCTCAAAACAGATATCCATAAGTCTCAACACAGAGGTCTATAGTTTCAACACAGAGGTCTATAGTTTCAACACAGATATCCATAAGTCTCAACACAGAGGTCTATAGTTTCAACACAGAGGTCTATAGTTTCAACACAGATATCCATAAGTCTCAACACAGAGGTCTATAGTTTCAACACAGAGGTCTATAGTTTCAACACAGATATCCATAAGTCTCAACACAGATATCCATAAGTCTCAACACAGATATCCATAAGTCTCAACACAGAGGTCTATAGTTTCAACACAGATATCCATAAGTCTCAACACAGATATCCATAAGTCTCAACACAGAGGTCTATAGTTTCAACACAGATATCCATAAGTCTCAACACAGATATCCATAAGTCTCAACACAGATATCCATAAGTCTCAACACAGAGGTCTATAGTTTCAACACAGATATCCATAAGTCTCAACACAGAGGTCTATAGTTTCAACACAGATATCCATAAGTCTCAACACAGAGGTCTATAGTTTCATCACAGATATCCATAACTTTCAACACAGATATCCATAAGTCTCAACACAGATATCCATAAGTCTCAACACAGAGGTCTATAGTCTCAACACAGATATCCATAAGTCTCAACACAGAGGTCTATTGTTTCAACACAGATATCCATAAGTCTCAACACAGAGGTCTATAGTCTCAACACAGAGGTCTATAGTTTCAACACAGATATCCATAAGTCTCAACACAGAGGTCTATAGTTTCACCACAGAGGTCTATAGTTTCAACACAGAGGTCTATAGTTTCAACACAGAGGTCTATAGTTTCAACACAGATATCCATAAGTCTCAACACAGAGGTCTATAGTTTCAACACAGAGGTCTATAGTTTCAACACAGAGGTCTATAGTTTCAACACAGAGGTCTATAGTTTCAACACAGAGGTCTATAGTTTCAACACAGATATCCATAAGTTTCAACACAGAGGTCTATAGTTTCAACACAGAGGTCAAACGTTTCAAAACAGAGGTCTATAGTTTCAACACAGAGGTCTATAGTTTCAACACAAGAGGTCTATAGTTTCAACACAGAGGTCTATAGTTTCAACACAGAGGTCTATAGTTTCAACACAGAGGTCTATAGTTTCAACACAGAGGTCTATAGTTTCAACACAGAGGTCAAACGTTTCAATACAGAGGTCTATAGTTTCAATACAGAGGTCTATAGTTTCAACACAGAGGTCTATAGTTTCAACACAGAGGTCTATAATTTCAACACAGAGGTCTATAGTTTCAACACAGAGGTCTATAGTTTCAACACAGAGGTCTATAGTTTCAACACAGAGGTCAAACGTTTCAATACAGAGGTCTATAGTTTCAACACAGAGGTCTATAGTTTCAACACAGAGGTCAAACGTTTCAACACAGAGGTCTATAGTTTCAACACAGAGGTCTATAGTTTCAACACAGAGGTCTATAGTTTCAACACAGAGGTCTATAGTGTCAACACAGAGGTCTATAGTTTCAACACAGAGGTCTATAGTTTCAACACAGAGGTCTATAGTTTCAACACAGAGGTCTATAGTTTCAACACAGAGGTCAAACGTTTCAACACAGAGGTCTATAGTTTCAACACAGAGGTCTATAGTTTCAACACAGAGGTCTATAGTTTCAACACAGAGGTCTATAGTTTCAACACAGAGGTCTATAGTTTCAACACAGAGGTCAAACGTTTCAATACAGAGGTCTATAGTTTCAACACAGAGGTCTATAGTTTCAACACAGAGGTCAAACGTTTCAACACAGAGGTCTATAGTTTCAACACAGAGGTCTATAGTTTCAACACAGAGGTCTATAGTTTCAACACAGAGGTCTATAGTTTCAACACAGAGGTCTATAGTTTCAACACAGATATCCATAAGTCTCAACACAGAGGTCTATAGTTTCAACACAGAGGTCTATAGTTTCAACACAGAGGTCTATAGTTTCAGCACAGAGGTCTATAGTTTCAACACAGATATCCATAAGTCTCAACACAGAGGTTTATAGTTTCAACACAGAGGTCTATAGTTTCAACACAGAGGTCTATAGTTTCAACACAGAGGTCTATAGTTTCAACACAGAGGTCTATAGTTTCAACACAGATATCCATAAGTCTCAACACAGAGGTTTATAGTTTCAACACAGAGGTCTATAGTTTCAACACAGAGGTCTATAGTTTCAACACAGAGGTCTATAGTTTCAACACAGAGGTCTATAGTTTCAACACAGATATCCATAAGTCTCAACACAGAGGTCTATAGTTTCAACACAGAGGTCTATAGTTTCACCACAGAGGTCTATAGTTTCAACACAGAGGTCTATAGTTTCAACACAGATATCCATAAGTCTCAACATAGAGGTCTATAGTTTCAACACAGATATCCATAAGTTTCAACACAGAGGTCTATAGTTTCAACACAGAGGTCTATAGTTTCAACACAGAAGTCTATAGTTTCAACACAGAGGTCTATAGTTTCAACACAGAGGTCTATAGTTTCAACACAGAGGTCAAACGTTTCAACACAGAGGTCTATAGTTTCAACACAGAGGTCTATAGCTTCAACACAGAGGTCTATAGTTTCAACACAGAGGTCTATAGTTTCAACACAGATATCCATAAGTTTCAACACAGAGGTCTATAGTTTCAACACAGATATCCATAAGTTTCAACACAGAGGTCTATAGTTTCAACACAGAGGTCTATAGTTTCAGCACATAGGTCAAACGTTTCAACACAGAGGTCTATAGTTTCAACACAGAGGTCTATAGTTTCAACACAGAGGTCTATAATTTCAACACAGAGGTCTATAGTTTCAACACAGAGGTCTATAGTTTCAACACAGAGGTCAAACGTTTCAACACAGAGGTCTATAGTTTCAACACAGAGGTCTATAGTTTCAACACAGAGGTCAAACGTTTCAACACAGAGGTCTATAGTTTCATCACAGAGGTCTATAGTTTCAACACAGAGGTCTATAGTTTCAACACAGAGGTCAAACGTTTCAACACAGAGGTCTATAGTTTCAACACAGAGGTCTATAGTTTCAACACAGAGGTCTATAGTTTCAACACAGAGGTCTATAGTTTCAACACAGAGGTCAAACGTTTCAACACAGAGGTCTATAGTTTCAACACAGAGGTCTATAGTTTCAACACAGAGGTCTATAGTCTCAACACAGAGGTCTATAGTTTCAACACAGATATCCATAAGTTTCAACACAGAGGTCAAACGTTTCAACACAGAGGTCTATAGTTTCAACACAGAGGTCTATAGTTTCAACACAGAGGTCAAACGTTTAAACACAGAGGTCTATAGTTTCAACACAGAGGTCAAACGTTTCAACACAGAGGTCAAACGTTTCAACACAGAGGTCTATAGTTTCAACACAGAGGTCTATAGTTTCAACACAGAGGTCTATAGTTTCAACACAGAGGTCTATAGTTTCAACACAGAGGTCTATAGTTTCAACACAGAGGTCTATAGTTTCAACACAGAGGTCTATAGTTTCAACACAGAGGTCTATAGTTTCAACACAGATATCCATAAGTTTCAACACAGAGGTCTATAGTTTCAACACAGAGGTCTATAGTTTCAACACAGAGGTCAAACGTTTCAACACAGAGGTCTATAGTTTCAACACAGAGGTCAAACGTTTCAACACAGAGGTCAAACGTTTCAACACAGAGGTCTATAGTTTCAACACAGAGGTCTATAGTTTCAACACAGAGGTCAAACGATTCAACACAGAGGTCTATAGTTTCAACACAGAGGTCTATAGTTTCAACACAGAGGTCTATAGTTTCAACACAGAGGTCTATAGTTTCAACACAGAGGTCAAACGTTTCAATACAGAGGTCTATAGTTTCAACACAGAGGTCTATAGTTTCAACACAGAGGTCTATAGTTTCAACACAGAGGTCTATAGTTTCAACACAGAGGTCTATAGTTTCAACACAGAGGTCTATAGTTTCAACACAGAGGTCTATAGTTTCAACACAGAGGTCTATAGTTTCAACACAGATATCCATAAGTCTCAACACAGAGGTCTATAGTTTCAACACAGAGGTCTATAGTTTCAACACAGAGGTCTATAGTTTCAACACAGAGGTCTATAGTTTCAACACAGATATCCATAAGTTTCAACACAGAGGTCTATAGTTTCAACACAGAGGTCTATAGTTTCAACACAGAGGTCAAACGTTTCAACACAGAGGTCTATAGTTTCAACACAGAGGTCTATAGTTTCAACACAGAGGTCTATAGTTTCAACACAGATATCCATAAGTCTCAAAACAGAGGTCTATAGTTTCAACACAGAGGTCTATAGTTTCAACACAGAGGTCTATAGTTTCAACACAGATGTCTATAGTTTCAACACAGATATCCATAAGTTTCAACACAGAGGTCTATAGCTTCAACACAGAGGTCTATAGTTTCAACACAGAGGTCTATAGTTTCAACACAGAGGTCTATAGTTTCAACACAGAGGTCTATAGTTTTCAACACAGAGGTCTATAGTTTCAACACAGAGGTCTATAGTTTCAACACAGAGGTCTATAGTTTCAACACAGAGATCTATAGTTTCAACACAGAGGTCTATAGATTCAACACAGATATCCATAAGTTTCAACACAGAGGTCTATAGTTTCAACACAGATATCCATAAGTTTCAACACAGAGGTCTATAGTTTCAACACAGAGGTCTATAGTTTCAACACAGAGGTCTATAGTTTCAACACAGAGGTCAAACGTTTCAACACAGAGGTCTATAGTTTCAACACAGAGGTCTATAGTTTCAACACAGAGGTCTATAGTTTCAACACAGAGGTCTATAGTTTCAACACAGAGGTCTATAGTTTCAACACAGAGGTCAAACGTTTCAACACAGAGGTCTATAGTTTCATCACAGAGGTCTATAGTTTCAACACAGAGGTCTATAGTTTCAACACAGAGATCAAACGTTTCAACACAGAGGTCTATAGTTTCAACACAGAGGTCTATAGTTTCAACACAGAGGTCTATAGTTTCAACACAGAGGTCTATAGTTTCAACACAGAGGTCAAACGTTTCAACACAGAGGTCTATAGTTTCAACACAGAGGTCTATAGCTTCAACACAGAGGTCTATAGTTTCAACACAGAAGTCTATAGTTTCAACACAGAGGTCTATAGTTTCAACACAGAGGTCTATAGTTTCAACACAGAGGTCAAACGTTTCAACACAGAGGTCTATAGCTTCAACACAGAGGTCTATAGTTTCAACACAGAGGTCTATAGTTTCAACACAGATATCCATAAGTTTCAACACAGAGGTCTATAGTTTCAACACAGATATCCATAAGTTTCAACACAGAGGTCTATAGTTTCAACACAGAGGTCTATAGTTTTCAACACAGAGGTCAAACGTTTCAACACAGAGGTCTATAGTTTCAACACAGAGGTCTATAGTTTCAACACAGAGGTCTATAGTTTCAACACAGAGGTCTATAGTTTCAACACAGAGGTCAATAATTTTAACACAGAGGTCTATAGTTTCAACACAGAGGTCAAACGTTTCAACACAGAGGTCTATAGTTTCAACACAGAGGTCTATAGTTTCAACACAGAGGTCAAACGTTTCAACACAGAGGTCTATAGTTTCAACACAGAGGTCTATAGTTTCAACACAGAGGTCAAACGTTTCAACACAGAGGTCTATAGTTTCATCACAGAGGTCTATAGTTTCAACACAGAGGTCTATAGTTTCAACACAGAGGTCAAACGTTTCAACACAGAGGTCTATAGTTTCAACACAGAGGTCTATAGTTTCAACACAGAGGTCTATAGTTTCAACACAGAGGTTTATAGTTTCAACACAGAGGTCTATAGTTTCAACACAGAGGTCAAACGTTTCAACACAGAGGTCTATAGTTTCAACACAGAGGTCTATAGTTTCAACACAGAGGTCTATAGTCTCAACACAGAGGTCTATAGTTTCAACACAGATATCCATAAGTTTCAACACAGAGGTCAAACGTTTCAACACAGAGGTCTATAGTTTCAACACAGAGGTCTATAGTTTCAACACAGAGGTCAAACGTTTAAACACAGAGGTCTATAGTTTCAACACAGAGGTCAAACGTTTCAACACAGAGGTCTATAGTTTCAACACAGAGGTCTATAGTTTCAACACAGAGGTCTATAGTTTCAACACAGAGGTCTATAGTTTCAACACAGAGGTCTATAGCTTCAACACAGAGGTCTATAGTTTCAACACAGAGGTCTATAGTTTCAACACAGAGGTCTATAGTTTCAACACAGAGGTCAAACGTTTCAATACAGAGGTCTATAGTTTCAATACAGAGGTCTATAGTTTCAACACAGAGGTCAAACGTTTTCAACACAGAGGTCTATAGTTTCAACACAGAGGTCTATAGTTTCAACACAGAGGTCTATAGTTTCAACACAGAGGTCTATAGTTTCAACACAGAGGTCTATAGTTTCAACACAGAGGTCTATAGTTTCAACACAGAGGTCTATAGTTTCAACACAGAGGTCTATAGTTTCAATACAGAGGTCTATAGTTTCAACACAGAGGTCTATAGTTTCAACACAGAGGTCAACGTTTCAACACAGAGGTCTATAGTTTCAACACAGAGGTCTATAGTTTCAACACAGAGGTCAAACGTTTCAACACAGAGGTCTATAGCTTCAACACAGAGGTCTATAGTTTCAACACAGAGGTCTATAGTTTCAACACAGAGGTCTATAGTTTCAACACAGAGGTCTATAGTTTCAACACAGAGGTGTATAGTTTCAACACAGATATCCATAAGTTTCAACACAGAGGTCTATAGTTTCAACACAGAGGTCAAACGTTTCAACACAGAGGTCTATAGTTTCAACACAGAGGTCTATAGTTTCAACACAGAGGTCTATAGTTTCAACACAGATATCCATAAGTTTCAACACAGAGGTCTATAGTTTCAACACAGAGGTCTATAGTTTCAACACAGAGGTCAAACGTTTCAACACAGAGGTCTATAGTTTCAACACAGAGGTCTATAGTTTCAACACAGAGGTCTATAGTTTCAACACAGAGGTCTATAGTTTCAACACAGAGGTCTTTAGTCTCAACACAGATATCCATAAGTCTCAACACAGAGGTCTATAGTTTCAACACAGAGGTCTATAGTTTCAACACAGAGGTCTATAGTTTCAACACAGATATCCATAAGTTTCAACACAGAGGTCTATAGTTTCAACACAGAGGTCTATAGTTTCAACACAGAGGTCTATAGTTTCAACACAGAGGTCTATAGTTTCAACACAGAGGTCTATAGTTTCAACACAGAGGTCTATAGTTTCAACACAGAGGTCTATAGTTTCAACACAGAGGTCAAACGTTTCAACACAGAGGTCAAACGTTTCAACACAGAGGTCTATAGTTTCAACACAGAGGTCTATAGTTTCAACACAGAGGTCTATAGTTTCAACACAGAGGTCTATAGTTTCAACACAGAGGTCTATAGTTTCAACACAGAGGTCTATAGTTTCAACACAGAGGTCTATAGTTTCAACACAGAGGTCAAACGTTTCAACACAGAGGTCTATAGTTTCAACACAGAGGTCTATAGTTTCAACACAGAGGTCTATAGTTTCAACACAGAGGTCTATAGTTTCAACACAGAGGTCTATAGTTTCAACACAGAGGTCTATAGTTTCAACACAGATATCCATAAGTTTCAACACAGAGGTCTATAGTTTTCAACACAGAGGTCTATAGTTTCAACACAGAGGTCAAACGTTTCAACACAGAGGTCAACGTTTCAACACAGAGGTCTATAGTTTCACACAGAGGTCTATAGTTTCAACACAGAGGTCTATAGTTTCAACACAGAGGTCTATAGTTTCAACACAGAGGTCTATAGTTTCAACACAGAGGTCTATAGTTTCAACACAGAGGTCAAACGTTTCAACACAGAGGTCTATAGTTTCAACACAGAGGTCTATAGTTTCAACACAGAGGTCTATAGTTTCAACACAGAGGTCAAACGTTTCAACACAGAGGTCTATAGCTTCAACACAGAGGTCTATAGTTTCAACACAGAGGTCTATAGTTTCAACACAGAGGTCTATAGTTTCAACACAGAGGTCTATAGTTTCAACACAGAGGTGTATAGTTTCAACACAGATATCCATAAGTTTCAACACAGAGGTCTATAGTTTCAACACAGAGGTCAAACGTTTCAACACAGAGGTCTATAGTTTCAACACAGAGGTCTATAGTTTCAACACAGAGGTCTATAGTTTCAACACAGATATCCATAAGTTTCAACACAGAGGTCTATAGTTTCAACACAGAGGTCTATAGTTTCAACACAGAGGTCAAACGTTTCAACACAGAGGTCTATAGTTTCAACACAGAGGTCTATAGTTTCAACACAGAGGTCTATAGTTTCAACACAGAGGTCTATAGTTTCAACACAGAGGTCTTTAGTCTCAACACAGATATCCATAAGTCTCAACACAGAGGTCTATAGTTTCAACACAGAGGTCTATAGTTTCAACACAGAGGTCTATAGTTTCAACACAGATATCCATAAGTTTCAACACAGAGGTCTATAGTTTCAACACAGAGGTCTATAGTTTCAACACAGAGGTCTATAGTTTCAACACAGAGGTCTATAGTTTCAACACAGAGGTCTATAGTTTCAACACAGAGGTCTATAGTTTCAACACAGAGGTCTATAGTTTCAACACAGAGGTCAAACGTTTCAACACAGAGGTCAAACGTTTCAACACAGAGGTCTATAGTTTCAACACAGAGTCTATAGTTTCAACACAGAGGTCTATAGTTTCAACACAGAGGTCTATAGTTTCAACACAGAGGTCTATAGTTCAACACAGAGGTCTATATTTTCAACACAGAGGTCTATAGTTTCAACACAGAGGTCAAACGTTTTCAACACAGAGGTCTATAGTTTCAACACAGAGGTCTATAGTTTCAACACAGAGGTCTATAGTTTCAACACAGAGGGTCTATAGTTTCAACACAGAGGTCTATAGTTTCAACACAGAGGTCTATAGTTTCAACACAGATATCCATAAGTTTCAACACAGAGGTCTATAGTTTCAACACAGAGGTCTATAGTTTCAACACAGAGGTCAAACGTTTCAACACAGAGGTCAAACGTTTCAACACAGAGGTCTATAGTTTCAACACAGAGGTCTATAGTTTCAACACAGAGGTCTATAGTTTCAACACAGAGGTCTATAGTTTCAACACAGAGGTCTATAGTTTCAACACAGAGGTCTATAGTTTCAACACAGAGGTCAACGTTTCAACACAGAGGTCTATAGTTTCAACACAGAGGTCTATAGTTTCAACACAGAGGTCTATAGTTTCAACACAGAGGTCTATAGTTTCAACACAGAGGTCTATAGTTTCAACACAGATATCCATAAGTCTCAACACAGATATCCATAAGTCTCAACACAGATATCCATAAGTCTCAACACAGATATCCATAAGTCTCAACACAGAGGTCTATAGTTTTAACACAGAGGTCATAAATACTAGGTTACACAGCGTGTTTCTGACATATTTCACTGCATCTTGTCAAGTGCCTACTGGAGATAGATCCTCAAGGGACTTCTAAAACAGTGAGGTCCTTAAAATAGTTAGATCCTTAAAATAGTAACGCCTCTGGGCATAATAATAGCCTTGATGAGGAATATGTGACTGCCTACAAATGAGTTTACCTAGTAACATGTAGGTTACAGGGAAATGTGAATTAGCAGGCACAGACATGCTCTCATGCCTGAGTAGAGGACATTAATTAATATAAAAAGGCATGAGTGAATGTCTGAGAATATAAATGAATGTCTGAGAACTCATGAGAATGTCTGAGAACATAAGTGAATATTTGAGAACATAAGTGAATATTTGATAACATAAGTGAATAACAGAAAATATAAATAAATGTCTGAGAATATAAGTGAATATCACAGAACATTAGTGAATATCAGAGAACACATGTGACTGTCTGAAAACAGAAGTTAATATCACAGAACATAAGTGAATATTACAGAACATAAGAGAATATTACAGAACATTAGTGAACATCAGTTAATATAAGTGAATGTCTGAGAACATAAGTGAATACCACAGAACATAAGTGAATATTACAGAACATTAGTGAATATCATTTAATATAAGTGAATGTTAGAGAACATAAGTGAATATAAGAGAACATAGTCAATATCACTGACCATAATTGAATATCAGATAACACAAGTGAATGTCTAAAAATGTAAGTGAATGACAGAGAGCATAAGTGATTATACATGAATATCTGAGAATATATAATAACTCAGAAATTAAGTGAATATTTAAGAATATAAGTGAATGTCTGAGAATATAAATGAATGACAGAGAGCATAAGTGAATATCTGAGAACATAAGTGAATATCTAAGAATATAAGTGAATATCAGAGAACATAAGTGAATATCTGAGAATATAAGTGAATATCTGAGAACATAAGTGAATGACAGAGAGCATAAGTGAATACCTGAGAATATAAGTGAATATTACAGACCATAAGTGAATATAAGAGAACATAAGTGAATATCTGAGAATATAAATCAATATCACAGACAATAAGTGAATATAAGAGAACATCAGTGAATGTTTGAGAACATCAGTGAATGTCAGAGAACATACATGAATTTCAAAGAAAATAAGTAAATATCAGAGCATATACTAAGTTAGTTGCATGTCCTTTATGGAATGTTGCAATCAATCCCAGCATTTACTGACTGTATGTCATTTACTATGAAATTTTATGTTCAGTCGTTTGCCACTGCTTTCTAATGGCTGACGCCTGATACTACTGAAATAAATGCAAAGTAATCTGTTTCCAAATTACCCATGACTGATTTTGATTTCTCAACTTGGTATGTCGGAAAATTGCAGAAATTCTATGCCACAGATAGTAGACAACAGAAACATCTAAAGCAAACATTTGTACTTTACTGGGCCACACACAGAGAAGGATGAACGCAAAAAAAAAATCCTTTAAATATCCAGGCATTTACAACTTATACAATACAATTTGTGAAACTGACAATCATATCAAAACAATTCACAGTGTTTACAACATCAGCTGTCAATGTTACAGGGAAATGAAATGAAATAAAATCCAAACAAGGCCCTTGAATGGTCCAGATAAGAGTGTCACTTGAGGTTATTCAGTCCAAAAATCAAGTATCAGGTGTTCACAACAATCACTTGATCATAAGTTTCAACACAGAGGTCTATAGTTTCAACACAGATATCAATAAGTTTCAACACAGATATCCATAAGTTTCAACACAGAGGTCTATAGTTTCAACACAGATATCCATAAGTTTCAACACAGAGGTCTATAGTTTCAACACAGAGGTCTATAGTTTCAACACAGATATCCATAAGTTTCAACACAGAGGTCTATAGTTTCAACACAGATATCCATAAGTTTCAACACAGATATCCATAAGTTTCAACACAGAGGTCTATAGTTTCAACACAGATATCCATAAGTTTCAACACAGATATCCATAAGTTTCAACACAGAGGTCTATAGTTTCAACACAGATATCCATAAGTTTCAACACAGATATCCATAAGTTTCAACACAGAGGTCTATAGTTTCAACACAGATATCCATAAGTTTCAACACAGATATCCATAAGTTTCAACACAGAGGTCTATAGTTTCAACACAGATATCCATAAGTTTCAACACAGATATCCATAAGTTTCAACACAGATATCCATAAGTTTCAACACAGATATCCATAAGTTTCAACACAGATAGCCATAAGTTTCAACACAGATATCGATAAGTTTCAACACAGAGGTCTATAGTTTCAACACAGATATCCATAAGTTTCAACACAGAGGTCTATAGTTTCAACACAGATATCCATAAGTTTCAACACAGAGGTCTATAGTTTCAACACAGATATCCATAAGTTTCAACACAGAGGTCTATAGTTTCAACACAGAGGTCTATAGTTTCAACACAGAGGTCTATAGTTTCAACACAGATATCCATAAGTTTCAACACAGATATCCATAAGTTTCAACACAGAGGTCTATAGTTTCAACACAGATATCCATAAGTTTCAACACAGAGGTCTATAGTTTCAACACAGAGGTCTATAGTTTCAACACAGAGGTCTATAGTTTCAACACAGATATCCATAAGTTTCAACACAGATATCCATAAGTTTCAACACAGAGGTCTATAGTTTCAACACAGATATCCATAAGTTTCAACACAGAGGTCTATAGTTTCAACACAGAGGTCTATAGTTTCAACACAGAGGTCTATAGTTTCAACACAGAGGTCATAAATACTACGTTACACAGCGTGTTTCTGACATATTTCACTGCATCTTGTCAAGTGCCTACTGGAGATAGATCCTCAAGGGACTTCTAAAACAGTGAGGTCCTTAAAATAGTAAGATCCTTAAAATAGTAACGCATCATGGGCGTAATAATAGCCCTGATGAGGAATATGTGACTGCCTACAAATGAGTTTGCCTAGTAACATGTAGGTTACAGGGAAATGTGAATTAGCAGGCACAGACATGCTCTCATGCCTGAGTAGAGGACATTAGTTAATATAAAAAGGCATGAGTGAATGTCTGAGAATATAAATGAATGTCTGAGAACTCATGAGAATGTCTGAGAACATAAGTGAATATCTGAGAACATAAGTGAATATCTGAGAATATAAGTGAATATCTGAGAACATAAGTGAATATCTGAGAATATAAGTGAATATCTGAGAACATAAGTGAATGACAGAGAGCATAAGTGAATGACAGAGAGCATAAGTGAATATCTGAGAACATAAGTGATATCTAAGAATATAAGTGAATATCTGAGAGTATAAGTGCATATCTGAGAATATAAGTGAATATCTGAGAGTATAAGTGCATATCTGAGAATATAAGTGAATATCTGAGAACATAAGTGAATATCTGAGAACATAAGTGATATCTAAGAATATAAGTGAATATCTGAGAACATTAATGAATGACAGAGAGCATAAGTGAATACCTGAAAATATAAGTGAATATCACAGACCATAAGTGAGTATGAGAGAACTTAGTGAATATCACAGACCATAAGTGAATATAAGAAAACATAAGTGACTATCTGAGAATATAAATCAATATCACAGACAATAAGTGAATATAAAAGAACATAAGTGAATGTTTGAGAACATCAGTGAATGTCAGAGAACATACGTGAATTTCAAAGAAAATAAGTAAATATCAGAGCATATACTAAGTTAGTTGCATGTCCTTTATGGAATGTTGCAATCAACTCCAGCATTTACTGACTGTATGTCATTTACTATGAAATTTTATGTTCAGTCGTTTGCCACTGCTTTCTAATGGCTGACACCTGATATTACTAAAATAAATGCAAAGTAATCTGCTTCCAAATCACCCATGACTGATTTTGATTTCTGGACTTGGTATGTCGGAAAATTGCAGAAATTCTATGCCATAGATAGTAGACAACAGAAACACCTAAAGCAAAACATTGTACTTTACTGGGCCACAGACAGAGAAGTACGAACACAGAAAATAAATCCTTCCAATATCCAGGCATTTACAACTTATACAATACAATTTGTGAAACTGACAATCATATCAAAACAATTCACAGTGTTTACAACATCAGCTGTCAATGTTACAGGGAAATGAAATGAAATAAAATCCAAACAAGGCCCTTGAATGGTCCAGATAAGAGTGCCACTTGAGGTTATTCAGTCCAAAAATCAAGTATCAGGTGTTCAAACAAATCACTTCGCCATAAATTTAGCTTTGTGACTGCCCAAATACATTATTCTTTGTTGGAGATCCCAAGGGGTTGCCTCTAGAGCTATGAAATATGTGTACTTCCAGTTCCCAACATGGAGGATAGGCGGCTGAACTGTTAAGGCCTCTAGAGTATTTATACTTGTGGCTACGGTTTGCTTATGCATTTTCCTCATCTTGGATTCTTAGTGAGTGATTCCATCGCCATGCTACTGAGCTGAGTGAGTGGAGCAACACTTTGAGCTGTGAATTTCGTGTGGAGTGCTTTTACATCTGTCCGCGGATTCATAGCGTGAACTGCATGTTCAGAAAAGTGGGGCAGTGAGGAGTATTTTGATTTACAGGGAGGAAATGAGAAAAGGGGGAATGACATTCTGAACATATGGTGAAGGGGTGCATGGGCCAAAAAAGGTTGAGAACCACTGCCTTAGATGAATCATTGGCACCTTTCCGTCTTGACATCTTGACAGAGGATAGTTTGGTACATTGTGCTTCAAAAATGCTTAATAACTACGACCCATAGCGGTGGCGAGTGTGGCTGATAAGGCCAATTCGTGCTGCAAATGTTTGTCCACAGTGGATGCATGTGAAAACATGGTCATTTACACCATCATGCACCATTTTACGTCTCTCACGCTCTGTGTGTGCTTTATCTGCAATCATTTTCTCCTTTGTCTTTATTCCATTTCTGATAGTTGCCCTCCATGCAACATGTTCAGCAGCGACTTGCTCCCAATGTGCATTCTCAATGCCTGTATCAATCATGTCCTGCTTACACACATATTTGTAGCATAGTAAAGGCAGACACTGAGATCTCCTACCCGTCTGTAATTCACCGAAAAGGATGTCCTTTGGTATTCTACCATCATCCATCCTCCTAACATGTCCTATCCATCTAAGTCTACGAAGACTAAGCATGGAACACACCGTCACACAACCTGATCTTTCCAAATTGCAGATGAATAGATCGACAAAAATGGAAAGTGAAAATGGTCAGCTTTACAAGAATACAAATGGTAGAATGGATAGTG